>CP045899.1:21783861-21810172 GCA_013387185.1 Caligus rogercresseyi | reverse complement strand
TACCATCCCCTTTTACTTCAGCCAATCACAACTCAAAAATATACCTTTTTCCAATCCTTATCTATAATATATATACAAACTTATGATGAATCGATGAAAGCCTTAGCAAATACTAAATTATAAAAAATAAAGCCCGCCGCTACTAACTGTATGTCCTTAGTCAAACAGAGAATAGAAAAAACAGTCAAAATATCAAAAAGAAGTACCCTTTCCTATCCTAATCTATAATATATACAAGTTTATATAGTATGAATGAAAGCTTTGGTAAATAATAGATTATAGGAAAATAAAGCCTACTCTGTGATGCCTTTTGTCCCCATTCAAACAAAAATAATGGCCACAGTTGATAGTTTTGTTATATTATTATTATAGGACACTGAAATGTCAAAGTTCCATAGAACACAAGATGACTATTTATAGTTTCTTTGATTGCAATAGCTGATTCGAAGAGGATCTACTTTTGTATGCCTTCGTGATCATGTAACGTCAAAATATTCTTGTCTTGCTTACGTATGACGTCATAACTGGCGAGTTTCTAATTCTTTATATTCCTCATATGCTCAATCCTAATAGGTATACGCTTTGTTTTTCATCCATGAAAGATTTCCTTTTATTTGTGATATCGGTGTACCTTGTTATTACTATATGGTATTATTACAAGCGTTGGCCTATTAATATAGTAACAATAAAGTAGGTATAAAGAAACCTTTTTTCTTTTATTTAATTGCCTATTTTGTTCGAAAGAATTAATTGTATTCGTGTGGATATGAATAATCACTATAGCGTGTATATAAGTTTATCGAACCTAGGATCTTTTCAATTAGGTGGACTAAATCTATCGTTCTCTCTTTGGAGTTGAACTTGCGCCGTCAACATTGAGAGTCGAGCATATCACTCTGAGGCTTATGCACTTCCATGAAGGATTTTTGTATTTACAAATTATCAACAAACTAATTATATATATATATATATATATCAGGAAAAGACCGGGTACCCGGCCCGGCGGCTGTTTTTTGAACGTCCCGGCCCGGGGCTTAAAAATCAACGGGCCGGGACTTTAATATATTCGTTTATTCGTAATTTTGAAAGTGAAGACGTTTTTATTTAGAAAATTTTTTTAAATATTAAAAATAAAAAGTAGTGTTGCACTTTTTGATAGGAAAATTCTTTTCCAAAAAAATGTCGGCACATTCAGAATGACGAAGGAACGAATATATTAAAGTCCCGGCCTGGCTTGAAAAAATAAGTCCAGCCCGGCTCCGGCGAAAAAAAGCGTCCCGTCGTTTCTTGAATTTATATATTATATCCTAAACTTTTCAATCATTAAATAGACAAATCTACATAAAACAGACTCATAAATAGTAGCTTTATTTATAAAAAACCATATGAACACTTTCCTTCGAACCTACATCCATATCAATGTATAAATACACCTATGATTGGATACTACAATGTCGTAAAAGTGCCAAAACCTACAGATAACCAGGCGGTGAGGCTATGAGAGCTGGCACTGACGTCATCAAACAGATTCCTTCTGTAGGGATTCATGTTTTAAAGTCTGACGTCATTGCCATACCCTCAAAGTACCTGCCTGCGTATAACTAATCTTTGGATATAATAAAGCATAATGTTTTCTTGTTAACTGAGGATTTTCCTTAAAGTAAATAAAACCTGAGTCTACAATTATGCTTGATAAAGAGCTTTTAGCTAAAGTAAAGGATATAGACGAGATTCATAAGTCTTTCTTCTCACCAGAAAGGATGAGTCCATGCCTAGAGATTCCTCAAAATTTAATTTTAAGGGGGCTAGTAACACAATATTTATCTAAGTGGTATGAACAATGTATAATCACTCACGTTCTCTCTATGTTATTTGCACACTTTGCCCAGCTTCACACAATATATAAATTTATACACACATGAAATACAAAGGGAGGGAGGGGACATATGCACAAATATATAATATTATATATAATATCTTCTGGAGTGATGCTTTCAAAAATAACAAGAATAAGAATGAAAAAAGAAAAGAAGGGCAACATAGACGGAAATTCAGATTAAAGGACTAAACACATAATATCATGTTTATAGTCTTAGAAGGCATCACACAATCGAATCGTACAGAGTCTAATAGTATAATCAGTGTTGTTCCCTTACACGCGTGCGAGTAATATATATTACTTAGTTATATTAATGCGCACTTACTAGAGAGAACAAATATATTATATTACTTTCAAGTAATAACTAATATGTAATATCCTAGTTACATATTACTTTCGTGAAAAAAATATTCGACAAGCATTTTTGATGAAAAATAATGAAATGTTAATGTATTATGTGACGTCACCCAGTGGACATAAAAATGCAAACTAGGTTTGGTAAGGATTTTTACAAATCCTGTTTGAATTGCCTTTACGTATTGTTTCGGAATGCTCAAACAGTAATATCTAATATAAGGTAGTATATTACTTTGAGAAGTAATAACTATATCAAAAACATATTACTACGCAGTAAAAAGTAGTATATTACATACTACTTCAAAGTAATATTCGACCAACACTGAGTATAATTAAGTTAAATGACTATTTTAAATAATTGTCAAGTAATGAAAAGTATTTTTAAGATACTTTTAACAGAACTCCAGGACTTTAAAAAGGTTATATATCACTGCTATTGGTCTGGGCAAGCTAATGAGCTTCTTTTCATTTTTTAAACTTTGCTCCAAGAGTTGCTATTAATGGGGTGGAGGAGATAATATTCGAGGCATGCAAGATATCCTTGATGCTTTTTCATAGGATTATTTCTACCTCATCATATTACGGGGAGGCTCCTGAGATTTAGCATTTGATCTATACGGTTCAGAGGATCCTTTATGCCTCAATACCAAACAAAAGGGGACTCCCCTTGGAGAATCTTCATCGCATTGTCTCAAGAAATTTTATATACACTACGCTCTGTTGCTAACGTCAACAATTTCAAATGTAAATAAACTCTCTTCTCTCTTAGAGGGCGGGAACAGTAGAGGATGCCATTATTGTTTTGAAAACTAGTTTTTAATACGTGCATTTATTATCTTTAAATCCCTTCTATAATTAGTTTTTTCAAAATAACATAAACTTATAATCGTGCTTCAAAAACGAAGTATTTATGTGCACTTGTATTTATGCTCACATTGATGTATGTTTATAGTTATATGTCACATAGTAGTAAATTGATGAATTAAATAAAGATTTCATGTATTTTTTTATTTATAATTTTATGTTTCATAATGTAATGTAATAAGTAATACGACAAAGGGATATTTTAAATAAAGCTTGTCTAAATTTGAACAGACAATTAATTGAAAATATAACTAAATATTTGGATACATCTCCTAATGGGAAGGGTTTGATACTTCTTTTTTTTTCTTCACACAGTTCATGGAGTAATACAATAAACCAAGTATAAGGTATATAATTAGATGCTAATGCGTGAACCAAAATCTCATTATTAAATCATTATAGCTTAAATTTTTCAGCGATCTATCTTAACAAGCTTACAAAATATATATAAATTAAAAGCATATAAAACCAAAAATGTCAAAATTAGCAAAAAACACGGAAAATTATAAACAGTCTATTGTGTAGGTTCTTAATTTATTTCAAAGCTTCTTATGGCACCATTATAAAATAGGGACGGGAATGGAAGTATTAAATGTTTTTGCTATATGGTTCGAAAGAATTGCAGTATCCGACTGGATATAAATAAGCCACTATTGCATTAGAATCAAGCTATCGAGCCTAGAATCTTTTCATGAGGTAGTATCAAAAATTCCACATCCCCTATGGACGAATTCGAACCATAAGAGTTGAACACGCCTTAAGTACTTAGAATCAATATATAATAAAATTGGTTTCGTCGATAAAGTATTGATTTATCGTGATTTAGTAAATGTAAACAGACTCTTCTGAATCCCAATTCGCAGATCAGAACAGATAAAAATAATCTTTCAAGTATTCCTTTATCCCAGTTATCATTTGCTTAAAAGTAGGAAGTTTTCTCCAGTCAAAGGCCTCAAGTCCATGTCAAGCCAAGTCCAAGTGGAGTTGAAAGTTTTGTAATATTTTGGTCAGTCGAGTTGCAACTAGTTGTTTGTAAATTATTTTTATGTCCTCAACAGAGTTGAAGAAGAAATATAACTTCATACATACACATAGATTTTCAGTAAACTAATGGCCAACAAGTAAGGAATATGACTAAAAATACTGTATTTAGGCCTTTTCCTATGAAAATACCTATTTTTTATACATAATAAAGGAAAAGTTAGAAAAAAGTTAAGAAAATATTGCAAAAAATAAAAAGTAGAGCGATAAGACGGCATAGAATGTTGAACGTTGTATCCGTAAAGTGTGTCGTGTTCCTTCTTTACTTCTTCATTTGTTTTTTCATATTGTTGAAACTGTCTTTTTGCCGTACGGAGAGTGACTCCAGTGCACTTTTTATATGACTGCACATATCTTGGTCATTTATATAAATCCGTTCCGATCTTTTAATCGTCAATTTAAGTCTTTATCAACCTAAGAGAAGTGACTCTATAGCCTTTATGTTGGACTCGATGAACGTTTTATAAATTCTATCTTTACAAAACCACAGCATGTATTATATGCAAGGAGAAGTGCATCATGCACCGATATTTCGGGGTTTTATCAATGGTTAAGCTCACATTAAAGTTTTAAAGGATACATGTCGTAGGAATTAGTTTTTATCCAAATATTCTTCAAGTTTTTTAATATGTCTATGGTTTGTTGTTTTGTTGAAATATAAAATGATGCCTGTTTGCCAAGATTTTTTTTGTCAAGACTGTCTTTGTAGCAAATGGACCGAACGCACCTAAAATAAATATTATATAATATACAACTCTTTTTTTATTAATGACTTTATTTGATTAGAGTTATTGTATATAGATATGTATATATAATTAAACATTATAGTTCAAAATTAAAACCCTAACTAAAGTCCAAAACCAATTGAAATCACATATAAAATATACAATCAATCAAAAGCCGCTACAACTATATCTATCACGTAAAAATAAAATCTGAGAAAAATATTCAAAAATAAAAATACAACAAAAAGAATAAAAACTAATTTAAATAGCGTATAAAAGTTCATAAAATAGATATTAAACTAAAAATCAAAGAAGTTTCTTATTGACTCTTTGGAAACCTTTATAAAGTCTTAATAGGCGTCTCAGAAACCGTAGGCTCACCTTTGAGCCGTTTGAGTAGAAGCGTAGAGTGTCTCCAGCGTAGCTCCAAGTCGTCCCTGAGAGATCCGGGATCCTGATGGTGAGAGCCGAGTATCGGGCCGAAGATGACATTAGAATAGCCCTTAAGGCACTTTGATCCAGCGGTTGAGCTGTCGACAGTTTTTCTGCATCCATACTCCGGATGCTAGAGAAGCAAACTCGATGGCTTTGATTTGAGTTGCCATTGTTAGGATTAGAAGTGGTTCCGAACAGAAGTATTGGAGTTACAATTTTTCACTTAATCCCCTCAGATTTAATTTAAGGAATTGTCTTATTCATGACAAGAGCTGGGCAGTTAGAAAAAGGCATGATATACAGTGTTGTATAGCTGGCCCAATCCGTACATGGAGTATTGAAGAATAGCAGTCCTGATGATATTTGGAATTGTGCAGTGAAACGTTTGCCATAATTGACTTTTTTTACCGAGGGACATTATCCTATTTATCCAAGTTTAGAAAACTGTAGATCTTTTAAAAACTTTCCACAATTGTATTGCTCGTTTCGGGGTACTCTTCGTAGGACATCCTCAAATGCCAGGGCATGGGAACTATATGGTGAACAGCTGCTATTTAAGCTTAAAAGAGAATTGTCCCCAGTTAAAAATATATGTTTTGTTAAAATCATGAAAAGATATGATGTCCGAGTCGAAAGCTTCGAGTTCTAAAGTTTTAGGTTCTTTAAGATTTGTGAAGAAGAATTCTTTGATCATTTTCACGTATGATGTCAATTGTTGAAGAAGCAAAAAAGACGGTTGTCCTTTCCAGAGAATTCTTTGGGAAGCAGCTAGGGAACGTGAAAATAGTCTATTCTCTTATTAATAAAGTCAGTACCAATCATGAGCCAATGTAGGCAGAGTGCATAGTAATATAAGCTCGCCATTCTTGTTCGGATTTCTTGAGAGGTCTAAATATTTTTTTATAAATCTTAGGAATTATTGTAGAAAGATTCGACAGGACACACCCACAAAACTTTTGGGCCTCTTGAGAGAGTGTATATAGCTCTTATGGAAGAGTTTAGAAAGCCATGTAATTTCTTCCTCAATTACCTTTTCTGCTAACCACGGAAGGCTGTAGCTTTATATAAGAGTCGCAGAAACCAATTTAAAATTATACAAATCAATCCTCTGCTGTAGATCCATTAAGAAGATAGTGCTCTGAGGATTCAAATATTTTTTACAGATTCATCATGTGCTCATGGAGAATAGAATCAAACGCTTTGCAAAAGTCGATTGCAATTATTGCTCGAATGAGCCCCTCGATTGTGAGGATTCTATTGCCGATTTAATATTTTTTGCTATATCCGATTTTCTCCTTTTTAAGAAATCCTTTTGTTCATCCCTAATTAATATTTTAAATCGGTTCAATCTCTTGAGCAATGACACCAGACAGTATCCTGTAGGTTTCGTTGAGCACAGTAATGGGCCTCCAGTTGGTTATATCGGTGGGAGCTCTCTTTTTTTGGAACCAAAACTATTCTTCCTTTCGTAACAGGCTTAGGGAGTCTTCCTTGAGCTCCATCTCTTTTCCAAGTTCGAATAGATAAGGAATTACTTCATCGATACATAGGTAATATTCTCCCCCCAAGCCATCTGGTCCACTGGCTTTGCTATTGTTAAAACGTTTCTTTATAAAATTATGTATACTTTCTTTTGAGAATATTGAAAGGCTTCCACGTCTAGGGCGAGGAAAATGAAATCTATCCGTTTCAATATTCTACGAAAACGATGATGAAAGTATTTCTTTGGGATCCGTGATTTCTTGGCCATGGTCTATAATTTTTGCAATACATGAGGCTGAAAAGATATCTTTTTGAAAAAGTTTCTTCAGTCTATAGTTAGCATTGGTTTCCAGCTCGATTTACACTCAAAACCCAGTTCCTTATTTCTGTGAGACGATATAAGTTCGTGGTGTCAGAGGTAATTGAACGTAGAAATAAAGGCCCATTATTCAATACTTCTTCGATTTCTTCTTGGAATGAATTTGATGTTTTTTGATGAATAAAATGTGTAGTCAAGGACTGAATTGTATTAGTTAAAATAGAATTATGTTTTCTTGCGTTAAATGAAGGGTAAAACGATGATCTAAACACAATTTCAGTCTTTTAAAAAGATTCGTCTCGCGTAACCATTTGGGTATTTTAAACGTTTTCTGGGTTTAAAATAATGCAAATCAATAAAAATAGCTTTATGGTCAGAGTTGGGATGGGGTCGATACCGTGCATCTTTTAACAATGTCAAATTTGAGGAGGAGCCGGGCTAAATCAATGCGTGAAGATTTGTTTCAGATCTCCACGATACATTGTCATCTGGGTTCAGTTTTTTGATGGTGTCGACCAGTCGTAGTTCCATCATTAATTTCGACACTATTTGTTGATTTGGGTATCCCGGTCTGTCCATGTCACGTTAAGGCTCCAATAATAAATGGGGATAGATATCATATTTACAAGAGTTTATAATAGCCTGGAAGAAGCGTGTGTATTTTTTATTTGGGCCATATGTGTTTAAGAGATATAGTCCTCCATCTTTGGTGGAATAAAGATCTTATGCCATTCATTTTGTGTGTAAACCTTAATCATTTGAGGATTCTGAATCCGTTTGATACCAGAGAAAGAATTCCCCGGTGAGTACCGTCACCCGTGAAAAAGCAGTGGTAATCTTTTGGGGCACAAAGGTGCAGGATAGGGAACAAGATGCAGATGTTATTGATCTTATATCCTGTAGGCACAATATTCAGGGTTATACCTCAATAACTTTTCATGAGAGAATGGCGACTTAATAATATTTTCCTCCCCGAGAATTCAATGAGATTATCTTTCCTATCCCTATTTCTTTTACTTTACTCTTAATCATTAGTGCGATGAAACCATTATCATAGCACAATCTAAAACATTATATACAGTCTTGTGTCCCTGAATATGTAGAGTTTGCTCTAGCAATTAATATTAATATGCAACATAGGAATAATATATAAATTAAGTACATTGACTTAGTCCAATTAGGAAGCTCAATTAGTGTCTTGAATGATGACATTCTTCTGTCCTCGAAGGCCGTAAAGTGATGTGTTCTTTTTCATAATGCCAACTAGTTTTTTGATTATTTAGAATACATGGTTTTTTTCTTTCCATCATACACTTTATCAGAAATAGTTCCAGTTGTAAATTGTAAAATTAATATTGAAAGCCGTCATCTGTATCTAAGCGGATTATGTCATAGGGCTTACTATAAAACTCTACAAGGGGTACTCGATATTGTAAGACACCAACGGGAGAACAGATTTTATTTCTCTGTGAATATTTTACAACTTTCGTAATAATATTTTTAAACACACATTCATAAACAATTTAAAAGCTTGTTTTGATTGTATAAGTGCCCAATTATAATTATTTTGCATCCATACGGAGAATTGTCTAATATAAATTTTAAAATGTTTGTGTGTAAGTAATTGATTGGTTATGTCTTGTATTGGTAGTGTCACCTAGGGATCATATAAGAACCCTGGTCCACTCTCACGTACCCTATCTAATCTATCTATCTATCTATCTATCTATCTATCTATATATATATATTTTAGATATATATATAGATATAGAGATAGTGTGTATATATACAATTAAATAAATCACCAACAAATTTTTAACTTTTCTTCAGTTGATACCCTCTAATACACATCAACCCAATAGCTTTTTTTAATATAAAGTATAAAGAATGAGATATTTGGTTTGATTTGTTGGTATAATTTATGGTACAATAATGGCTTACAAATGCCTTTTTGCAAAATAAATAAATGAAAATGTAGTATAAAGTGTGTGGAATCCGAATTTGCAATAAATCTAAACAATTGTAGAAAATGTATAAGAATTAAAGTCTTCAATATGGTTTGCTAAGGTTGGTTTACAACACAATGAAAGTTGATTTGAATACTACGATCAATATATAGACAAACCTGTGTTACCCGGATATAGCGGCCATCCATTAAAAAAATGCCTATATGGTTTGACAGAATTGCCTTCCGAGTGGATATAAATAACAGTCTATCGAACTTAGGATCTTGTCAAGGAGGTATACCAAAAAGACCATCCCCTCTCGGGATTCGAACCTGCGCCCCCAACATTGAGATTTGGGCACAACTTACACAACACACGGCTATCGCACTCCCATTTCCCCTCATAAAAAATAGATATTCTACATAGCAGCTACCTGTCTGTAGCGGCCAATTGGATATTATAGATAGGCTTGACTGTTTTTTTTCTTGGCCAAGTAGTTTAACGTTATTTTTAAAATTATACAACAAGGAAGTATGTTTAAAAAAATAATAGATAACTCAAAAATCACCTAAACACCAGAAAAAACATTTGGGTAAAAACCTAATTGCTTTCGCTAGCATCCTTTCTACCCTTCAAGTGGAGTTCAACTTTTGATGCTCGAAATACCTCTGCAATATTTCAATCAATGTGATCTAGCACAACTTTGTTAACTATCCTGATAGTAATGAAATTTCTAATTTAAATATAATGTATGTCGAGAATTCGAATGTAATTTTACAATTATGTATGTATTTTATTTTGAATGTAATCAAAGCAACTATTTTTATTTTGAGACTTGAGAAAATAGTCTTGATAAGGTCTAATGCAGTGGTCCCAAAGTGGGGGGGGGGCGCGGGAAAAAAAAACGAATGAATGAAAAATATAAATATCGTAGACTAAATAACACTGCTAGAAAATGGACAAGAAACAAAAAAAAAAGGTTGAGGTTTGTATAATTACAATGTGTGAAATAAACTGCAATGAACTCTGAGAACAAAATGTGTGTATGTCCTTTTTTTGGGTGGGGGGTGGGGGGGGGGCGCAAAAATTTCTTATGTACCAAGGGGGCCCAGCAGAAAAAGTTGGGAACCACTGGTCTAATTAAGTTAGGATACTACTACTCCTTTTTCTCGATCGTAAGTGGTTGAAAAAAGAAGTATCCATTATGATAAATTAATAGTTAACACATATCAAAATCTGCATCGTCTCAAGATAACAATATAAGAAACAAATATCTCTCTAAACGGAAATCTTCATAAACTAAATGATCCGACTTTATATTTCATTAAAGATAACATTTCTCCAGAGTTTGAAAAGAAGATATGAAGTAGCCGACTTTTAAAATATCTTACTCGGACCGATATAATTATTTTAAAGGATACAAGATGCTCTTGGAAGGACACTTTTTAATTCCGTACTGCTACCAGGTTTTATCATCTTTTAACCTTTTAAATTTACTACTAAAAAGGTGAGTCTCAAACTAAACTAAGTCGACACTTTATCTAAGTGTTGATTTCATATGTTAAAGTGGAAGTCTTATCGAAGCTCACTGTAATTATTTATACTCAGTTTTTTATATAATTGGCTTTAAGTAGGCTTTTATAGATATTTTTTACCTTGCCAAAGCTAGACTGAATGATTTTATTACAGAGCTAATATAACTGTACCCTTCATGGCTACAAAAAACATATATATCTATATATATAAAGAAATAATACTATAATAAAACATTAATTTAATAATTTATATATTATATACATATATATATATTTAAAATCTTATAATTAGATTAAACTTTAGGAGCTATAAGGATCTAGACAGCCTTGCAATTGTCTTTGCTACCCTCCGAGCACTTGATAAAGGAACTCTTAAAGGCTGTGACCGGCTCCAGGCCTTTGAAAGGTTAACAGCAGCGACACAGTCGATAGAAACGGGTTTCTTGAGGCATATTGAAGTACTACGGGTGCGCTGATCGAAGCCCTCGAGTATCCTCTCCAAGGGACACCTGTCCACGTTCATAAATAAGTTGATAGGTATTGCGGTATGTGATCTGAAAATTTCACTAGAAAGTACATGCTGTCATACGTCTTCTCTAACCCAGGCCTATTTGACCCACTATCATATCGAATTAATACACCGCACAACTCTATTTTGACACTCAGTGACTTCTTTGTATTCCTTATGTTCAGAGAGAGAATCAGCTAAATTTCTAGCATATTTTATTTTTTGGAATATATTGCAAGGCATTAAAAAAATATCCTCTTCAAAGATTTTTATTTACTGATTGAGAGGATAAACGAACTTGTAGCGGTATGCAACTATTATCGTGCCATCGAAGATGATTCAATCATGCAACTCATATCGATAAAATCAATATTGAAAAAATAAATAGTTATTTTGAGGTCACAAATTAAAGTAAATATTTAGTGAAGGAACTCCGAAGGAGTGAACCAATCTAGGATCATCTCCTCTCCTTACGTCACAGTCCTTTGATGCATACACGAATCAAACACATCCTAATAAGTTAATCTAAAATGGCCTTGTTTTTCTATAATTGAAAAAAATCTAATGGATTTCTCATTAACCAACTTTTCTACGAGCAATCCTTAACTTTATTTATCTCAAAGTTGTGTGGTATTTGCTTTGCAAAGGAATATTTATAGTAATTTCTATTAATCTATGATTATATGTCAGCATAAAAACTCCTGTAGATAAAATTGGTTTTAATGCCTTCTTGACGACTTTGAATTACTTAATATTATATATTATCTTAATTACTTGTTCTTTAAGAGAAAAAAAAGTCATCATTTTTTTTGAATTGGGAACTCAAATCATTTTAGTATTTTCTTTTAGAAATAACACTAATCATTAAGATATATATATATATTGAGGAAGATTTCAAGTTTGCTTTTGGGCTATATAAGAATGGCTATTATGTTCTAAGACAGTAGCTAATTTGTTTATGTTTTTAACTGTCTAGAATAGTATAAGTCATTTTCGAGCAAATATCTTAATTAGAGTATCGTTTTTTTTGTGTCATGAGTGATGAAACCATCAGGGGTGTAAGTGTGCCGGAACAGTCCAGAACGGGCTACCGACAAAAAAATTAAAGCATTACAGCGTTTCGTTAAAAAGAAAGGCATAAGTAAAACGGAGCTTGAAACATCATGTTTGTGTAGAGCAAATAATTAATTTTAATCATATAAGTATTGATGGAATTATATACAATTAAAAAAAGATGCAGAGATCCATTAAAAATAAAGAATTATTTCCACCCTAGCCTTCACCGTTTTCTCTAATAATGAGTCTTTTGTCTTAAAGAATAATGAATCAAAAAGGCTTTCATTAATATCCTTCAGTGCTAAAGTAGATTCCATCCATTCTTAGGAATTGTAAATTTGATTACCAATTGGGGTCTCCATGGTAATATATGTAAAAAACATGGTTAAAATGGTTGTGTTATATAAGGAAGAGGGGAAGAGTAGGTCGATTAATTGATTCCGCCTTGATTCAAAGACTCGACCTTAGTTCGTACTCTGGGACACTTCTTTAAATAAACCAACTACTTTGTTGAGGGAAAAATATCAGAAAGAGAGAGAAGATGAAAATGGACACGTGTTTTTTTACGTGATATATATTTAATGTTTGCTATGATTTCCTAGCTGGAGATTACATAACCTTAAAAGGATAATGATTTAAGCTATTATGAATTCGATTTTTACTAGATTGCACATATTGACATATTTTTATATTGCCCAGTAAGACCATTTTTTAAGGTGTACGTGTTATAATTCCACATTTAATGTCTTTAAGTGGACAGCCAAACATCTTTGGAAAGCAAATGTCCAAAGGCTAATTATAAGGTAAGATTAATATTACGTTCAAACAATAAAAAACTATCTTATCCCAAGGATTCCTTCAAGCTGATAAGTATTTGTTAGATAAACACAAATGATCTTTGAATATGCTGAAGTAATATTGAACATATTTGCTTGCATTACTTTTAATTATCAGATTAAAAAAATAATAATATATCGCACTAAACTACTAAATTTATAAAAATAAATAATTGTAATAACGTTAAAAAAATTTTGTCTCATTAACCGTTAATTAAAATACATTGGTATTAATTAATTACAAATTATTTTGATTATTGTGCAACAATTTTAAAACATGTAATGAAATAAATGCATGCTTAAGAAGTTTCTATTGTAAGATTTAAAAATATTTAAAATATATTTATTCGAGTAACACATAAAATAATTAGAAAATACACTTCATTTGATATAAACAAACTAAAGTAAACCAAAAACAAAAGCATTATGTTAAAATCTATACATGAATATTTCCAGTACGTTTGAATTTATCTGACTCAATCTCGCAACAATACTCCATTCTATTTCTACAACGAAATACAAGAAAACATTACTCCTTTATGATACTTTGATGTTTGATTGTTTACCTTTTACTTTATAATTTGTTACATATTAAGATGGTTGATGCTATAATTTATATTTTATAAATTATTTAGTTTGTTTTCTCAGTTAAAAATTATTTATTGTGTTGTCTAAAAAAGGAGTACATACAATACAACAATAGATACAATAAAATAATAAAAAATATTTTAGACAGTTGTGTTTTAGAAAAAAAACATAATTGAACAATATAGAGCAAAATTACTATCTAAAAATTATAACCTTATATAAAATGCAAAAAATCCTTTCTCCGTAACAAGCGACGATGAGTTTTTAAAATCCTCTTTAAAGCATTTAAGTGTTCTGCTGCCATTGATGGCACATAACGAATTAGGTCTCCAGCCCAGTCCCACGAAGAAGATCCTGTGTTGGGAACTCTTAGAGAAGAGCCGAGTAACGACCCGCTGCTCCAATGATGATTGAGCGTAGGTGGTCAACCTCTATGTATGAGTTCACCAACATTTTTTTTTGCAATTAAAGATTTAATATTACTTAAAACAAATTTATGGCTTTTTGATAGGGGAGAGGATTTCTTTTAATTCGAAAGCAACAAAAAGTACAAAAGCACTTCAAGTACGGGGTGAATATCTTTACTCTCCAACACATTCATTTCAACAAACTTTTTTACCAACTTGAGCATGGGGCAGTCTATAAAAGCATGAAAAATGTACGAAATCATGAAAAAATTGTGTTTTGTAGTTGCAAAGTCTTAAAGTTGAAAATAATTTTTCGATTTGATTTCTTACATGATACATTATTCTAGCCCTCACCTCACTCTCCTGAAGAAATATTTCCGTTTTTATAACCCCTTTTGATGTATTTTTTAAGTTTTATTTTTATATTACATATTATTTCTGTTTAATTGAGTGTTGTCTTTTAGTTAGATTATTTTATTTAGTACAATTTCAAATAATGACCTTTAGAATATTAAGAAAAGTATTATATTGGTTCAAATAATTTTATTTAATGTTCTCCTCCGTCAACTATAAGAATTAGAGAGTCTGGAAAACTGTTATAAATTACATTATTTGAGAAATAACTTCATTTTTAAGACTGACGGGTTTTTATTCCTTCTCAAAAGAGACACAATAGGCCATGGTTTCAAGATCTGTTATCAAGATTTTATATCATACTCGCAAATTGGACGGTAGAAGAACATTTGAAGAAACTGTCTCTGTTGTATTTTTATGTCTGTGCGTTGATTTGTATTTGTTTTTTGTAGAATGTTTATAATTGAATAATATTATTTTGAAGTTTTTGTGTCTTATATAACAAACTTAATGATGGAAAGTTTTTTTATGTATTTATGAATAAAAAATTCCCTTTATACAAAACATATAGTGTCTTATTTTATTATATTGATATGCATGATTGTTTTTTTTTATAAAGAACTTGAAGATGATAATTTAAAAAAGTAAAATAAAGAAAAACAATTAAATTTACACATAGACTTTAAAGATAAGTAATTTACCTCTAAACAAGTATTCTAATTCATATATAAAAATTACAAAAATAAATAATCATATTCAAATGTTATCTTTTGCTTAATCTTTTCCCACAAAAATATTTTTCTTTAATTATAATTATTTGTATAATTGTAAAAATGAACATTATAATTCAAATGCATAAAAGAACAATTAATTTTCATATATTTATGACTTTCCAATAATATTTGTTTCAGACATTAAAAATAATAAATAACTTGGCTCATTGATTTGATGGGCTATAAGAGTTGGGTAGATAAAGACTTGGAACTGTGAGTCCTCACTATCGGTTGCGCAAGATGCATTATAATTCCCAGTTGCAACAGACAAGGATAAACACAACACAAAGGCGTATGTTTCTTTTCAACTCTGCATTCTGGGACCCTTACTTTCCTTTTAGAAGAATAAGGGTATTCAGAGCTTACTTACATAGATGATCGCATAAACGATAAATAATTGAGTAGTGGATGTTCCAATATTTTAGACAGCCCTGATATAGAAGCATAAATCCATCAAAACATTAATCAATGAATGAAGACATATATACATATATTTATATATATATAATAATAAAATTTAGATTTCTATATTAAATACCTTCTGCGTAAATATTGTACTGACATCTTAGTAATAATGATATAAAATGACGTCACAATAGGCCTCTTTATAAATATTTAAAAGCTAAATAATTTGGATACCACTTCCTGCTTAAAAATAATACAATGAAGAGTGCCTTAAAATGGTAAAAGTTTTTCTTTTGATAAATAGAGTGAGTGAATAGCTTTAATTAGTTCTCACAAAAATAAAGTTGGGCTCTAACGTTATATGCAATAAATTGTGAAAGCTAAATTTGCAGGCAATGCCGTGAAGTTATAGTATTTGATGCATCAAATAAATGCTTAAATTGAGGAAATGTTACATGCAACAATTAGTTAATTAATCACTAACAAGTGGAAGCAGAAAATAATTTCAATCATAATCTTTCGTTATGTTGCCCAAAGGTAAATCTTTAAAACAATCATTTGAAAGAAAGTATTATTTAGATCGTATGTAAATTTTAATTATCCAATCAAGAAGTATTTTCCCCCTCAATCATCTTAGAAGTAAAAACAAAACATTATACTCATCAAATCTGAATTTTACATCGAACAGAAATATCATACTGGGACCTTGTTTTAGAGCGTGATTTTTTTAACGAAAAGGAATTGAAGTCATACTACAAAAATGCAGTTGGTATTATAGAATATAGCATCATTGGATGGTCAAGTCTGTGATAAAAACATCCTCTTTAAGAACACAAATTTGATTGTCACTTAGACTTCGATCAAACGCATGAACAAATCCTTAATAGACAATTTAATATTATTCACAACTTTGCATGTAAAGAAAGAATGAAAGCTTGCTTACTCATCGATGACAATAAACAGATGATGCTCATTCTCTGAGGACAAGCAGAAGATAAGACTTGCCTACAATTTTTATTGTGAGTTTCTCGAATAGTACCTTAAAAGCATATTTAGAATGAGATTAATAGTATATTTGCCAGGTCTATTAAATACATTTGCCCACTTCTGTTTATGATAGTGAATAAATAAATATTGTAAATGTATAGTCTCATGTTTCCTGTACATTGTATCCTTATGGTTTTTTTGCCGATATGGTTCAATAGAATTGCATCCGACAGGATATAAATAAGCATTATAGCATTAAAATTAGTCTATCAAAGCGAGGATATTATCAATGAGGTAGACCAAAATGACCATTCCTCTCGGGAGACTTCGAACCTGCGCCCCACATTGAGAGTTGAACACGCCTTAACAAGCACGGCTATCGCACCCCTTTCCTTATGTTTCAACTAACATGATACTTCATAGAGTAGCCTCTTTAGACTCTGAAATTGGGATTCTTTGTTTTGTCTAGAAAGTTATATAAAAGATGAAATATATTACTAATTGTTGTCATACTCAATGTTGTGTTCACTTGAGTGTGGCAGATTCATGTCATGACAAAGGAGTCCGGATCCAAGAGACTCACAGGGATCTTATTTAGTATATAAATATAACGTGTGTTCTAATTAAACATGAGGAAAAACAATAAGAAAAAGGGAAAGATAATAAGAGATAAAAACACACTGCACGATAACTAAGGATAACAAAAAGGTAGCTATCGCAAAATCACCAACTAAATATTATATTCATGTGATAGCATGGCTTTCCTTCTTTTTTACGTCCGACAATCGAAGTAATGATCTATTTATCGACAGATATTCTAAAATAAAATAAATATTATTAATTGAGTTTGAGTTGTTGCTTTCTTTTATTAATAAAAATAGATGGAATACGTTGAACCATTTCAAAGATTCGCCAATGACGTCATTGATGTAGGCCAATGACAAGGAGACAATTAGTACTTTTAAGGATGCATTTCTTCTTTATTGATTTCCACTCCTCTACAGACGCGAGTGAAGTGATACTTTGATGCATCATACCAACTGTTTTTTATTTATTATTCCCCAATTCTTTACTTTATACCCATCACGTGTTTCTATCCAACAACAACAACTTTGACAATGATATAAATAATCACAACACCCAAAAAGGTCAGATTTCGACTCCATCATTGGAATATTATATGACATAATACTAATAAAAAGTCCAATTTAAGTGACCTCCAATCTGGTTCTTCAAAATACAAATAAATATATGCCAAATTTTGAAAGCTCAAAGTAGATAATGGATATATTTGAGTGAGCTTGTAGAGAAAATTTTGCTTGAATCCAAGCTTTCACTTAGTATGCTATATAACATGGCCTACAAATTAATATTTCGTGCTTTGATGGATCGGTACTATCGGTGAATAAAGATTTAAAGTCAGAATCCCTCACTCTCCCTAAAGAGAAGGAATTTTTCGTTAATTAAAAGGTTCTTTCATAACTATTCATTTGATAAGAATACTTTTTTAAGAATCTTATATGAACATTTTTTATTGGCGTGGTTCACTTAAATGTTTTGTTTTTACTTGATCAATTCATAAATATATACTTAGACGGGAATAATCACAGTCAATGACATACATATTAAACATTTATTTATAAATTTGATCATAACAAGTTTAACAACAAATTAAAATTGATATTTACAAATAAAAATGAAAATAAAGAAACCAAATATTAATAAATCAATCGCTTAAACCACTTAATGCATAATATAATGTCATTGTAGAACAGAGTGTGGAATGAAGAAATGTGCCAAATTTTTAACATATTTCTTCTAATTGTATTTTGGAGAGTAAGAAGATAACTCTACCTCATTACAAAAAAGCAGCTGTCGTAAAAACAATATCAAAATTATGTATTTCTTTTGATTAACCAAATTTAGCTTCGGAATTTTTTGTTGGAAGATTGCAATTTAATTAGTAATAATTTGATTTATCAGGTTTCTTCTTTAACAACGATTTCTTTTTTATATAACATTAGAAACTAAAGATTTTGATGCATATCGATGAGTCTTTTGTATTAAAATGTGAGTATACCGATTGGGAACATCTTGTTAACGACGACTAAATCCCTGAAGTCCTGCATTAGGCAGATAAGCCGCAATATCTAATGTCAAAATAAAGTTATTGGGATTTGTTTGAACATATTTGATAGGTGCTGACACTGTGTCTTCTATAGCCCCTCTTTTTTTCCATCAAACAAAATGCTTTATCAAGATATCTATTTAAAAATATGATCAAGAAAGCACATTATCCGTAGATTTTATTTGAAATTAGATACTGTTTTTATCTGCACGGCGTCAGTAGTCGTTAGCAAACTCTGCTAGATCGGTATGCTTTAATGTTTCGTATAAGACTTATCAATGTATATCATAGTCTCCATTTTATATTGTAAAATTCCGAAAAAATCATAATTTCGTCATATATGATAAAAGTTTGTTGTTGTTTCCATGAGTTACCTGAATTTTTTCTTTTAGAATTTTATTGATTTTTTTGTGCCTGTATGGTTCGATAGAATTGCATCCGACTAGATATAAATAAGGATTTTAGCATATAATTATCTATCAAACCTAGGATTGATTTATTTCATTTTGCATCCAGCTTCAATATAAATCGGTGTTTAGTTACTCTTCTAATGTAATATATAAATATTGTTATTTTCAAAAGCATCATAACTTTTTAAACAGATTTAAGTACTTTTTCTCACTGACAAGTCACAGAAATTATTTTTTACATTTCCAAGATATAATATAATAATTAATATACATTATAATGTATGAGAGTCAGTTCCATATATTGAACATCACCCTAAGAACAACAAGGACAAATAGTGTTATCCAATTATTTTTGTCGAATACAGGTTTTCACTGACGAGTCACACAAACGTGGATTATTTTTTACATCTCCCAAGATATAATATGAATAATCATATCGTAATTATGATAGTCAGTTACATATATTGAACACCACACTAAGAACAATAAAATAGTGTTTCCAATTGTTTAAGTATGACAAAGCAGGAGACTTCATTTTGATAGATGAACTCATTTTTCCTTGGTAATGATTGTAATGTTAAAATGCACATTTGCAGATGAACATCACTTATATCAATAGCAAAGAGGGCAAAAATATGTATATAGTTCTTTAAGTGTCTTTTGCAAAGATGGAGCTAGATGTTATGCTAATAACTTACGATATTTATGTTTAATATATTGGCTTGGACATTAATATGGACGGCATTTACAGGACTTTTATTTAAGGACTATTTTTATGGATCTCTTTGATAGTCTACTTTATATATGTTACTATAATCAAAAATAATATAAAGCAGTGGTTCAATAGATTTCTATATTTTATTTAAATTTGTCAATATTATCAAATCAGAAAAATATATTATTATTTGCTTAACTCCTTCAAGACATTCCTCACTCCTTACGATGCCACATTGTCTCATACGTCATTATTTAATTCCTAAATATATCATTATATTAGACTTATCAATCTTCGACTTACAGCCGAGATATTAGAACTGCTGACGCCATCAGTGTATGCAGATATAAAAATAGCCGTCATATTGATTTTCTTTGGAAAGAATACGACTCCAATAAAATATTGGAAGAGGCATAGGGATTAGTATGATTTTCGTACGAGTGATTTTTATACATTTTCTTCATTCAAACAATTCTTTCTTCAATGTATTATCCCCCCCCCCCCCGTACTTCTTATTATAATCTTCAATCAGAACTATCGCTTTTAACTCTGTTCTACCTTCCATATTCAGGAAAAAAGCTAAGCTAATATTTATCAGTAAAGATCGAGGATCTGACATATAAATACTTTTTTCACTAAAATGTAGTATTTCTTTGTGAAATGTTTATTTTTATCCTATTTTTGTATGATGTGACAAAATAAACTTAGTGTAACAGTAATTTTTTTTTTAAAGCTGTTGTTTTTGGCTTGTTTAATTGAGGGTAAAAAAGATCTCAGGTCACTCTGACCGGATCAAAGAAACTCACAGGAACCAAAGAGCGAAAATTAATTAATTTATAGATAAGGGTGTATAAGGTAACTAAATAGTTTTTTATTGGTCAATCCATTTCCGGGGTAAAAAAGCTCAGGTCGGAGCGACCTGAGCCAATCACAAGTTGGTAATAGTTTTGTGTTGATCAACTTGTATATATTTTTTTCATTTATTAATGGCACATTCTGACACCAATCTAATCTTTTTCATATCTATCTAATATACAGATAAAACTTTATCATTGTCCAACAATATTAAACAATATATCAAAAGAACACATTAGAAAAAACTTTAATATTTAAATAGTCTTAAGCAATAATAGTAGCTTTCAACTTTCATGGACAGACTTTGTATATCTTTTGATTTAGACTTTTTGAAGGATTGAGACAACAAGAGGATCAGACTTCTCAAGCATAAAATTATATTGGTTTTTGATTATATTCATTCTAAAAACTTGAAGTTGAAACAAATGACATTTCTTTGTTCTACAACTACTTAGTAAAGAATTGGAATATATGCATAAGTTATTAAAAATTAGAATTATGCGTAATTTTACGTTGAAGAGGGAGAAAACAGTCAAATGCACATGCAGTTTGAGAAGGAGGCATGCAAAATTAATGAATATTCCTGCAGTTAATCGGTACAGGCGCTTCAAGAAGACAATTTTATTCCGGCACAAAAAACTGTATTTTAATGCTAGAGCGTTGAAATGATTGAATATATGTTATAGATTTATCGTTATTCAATTCCAAGTATATTTTGATGTAATATAGTGGAAGTTTTAGATATCCCTTTTTTGGAAAACAAAATTCATGTGAAATTAATCAATTTTAATATTGTTGAATTTTGTCAATTCAATGATATAAATATTTTCAAAATCATATCTTCAGGTTATTCTTATAAGTGATATGGATAGTTTATTTTTACTGCTGTTAATTTCTTATCTTAAATAGATCTCATACGGATAGATGTTGTTAATACATTTTAAACTTCAGACTTAATTAATTTCTTACAACATACACCTGTTTGAGTAATGGGTATCTTTATAGTAATAAATAGACTCACTTTAACTAAATTATGTTCTTCTTGTTAGTAAATGATATAACAAACGTATACTGTGAAGATCGCATCTATCAGAGAAAGAAAAAAAATACTTTTTTTCACTTTTTCAGTTCCTCTGAGTCACTGTGAGCCGGTTGGGTCCCAACATGTCATGAAAATGTAATAGATCGATTCTTACATAAGCTTGATGACACAAATACTGTAGATCAAGCTGAAGTAGAAGCCATTGGAAATTTGTCAAGCAATCAATGGCTAAAAAAATTGTAGATTAAAGTTTGAATATTTTTTTTGATAGTTTATCTGCTATTGACAGCCTCAAACCTCGGCCTTGTAATATGTTTAGGGAAGAAATTAGAAAGTGTAAAAGTGCCCTTGAGAACTCTTTTTGTGACACCACCATTGGTTGGATCAGGGGACACAAAAATAACACGGAAAAGGAGTTTGCGACTACCTGGCTAAGAAAGGCGCTATAAGAGGGAATCCTGTCACCGATCCTGCCTCTATCTGCCAGATATAAGCGATTCTTAGGAAAAATATTTGTCAGTTTGGAGAACTCTATGGTACAACTTGGGCAGCTGTTGATAATCAAAGCAGTTTCATATATGCGCCTTGTATTGGAAATAAAATCAACAAATACAAAAGAAATCATGTATGGCCAGTGGTCATATTAACTAAACCAACATCAATTTATTTTGGAACATCAATGGACTCAACATGCAGACTTCGTGAAGAAGATGAAGAGACGCCAACCCACTTGGTTAAAGATAGTGGCTCCACAATGCATGGAATGGTTGATGTGGCGGCGGCCGCATAAGAAAGAAAGCTTTGGAAGAATATATGATAGAAATATGCAAGCTTTCATGTATATATAAATTATTTTATAATAACGCTACTTTCACTCCTACCAGGTTGATACTCGTACTAGATTAAGCTCTGTTATGATGGGGCTTATCTAGGAGTAAAATAAACAAACAAATAAGTATTATCGACCAAATTATGATATATTCAAATATATATATCCCTAAAAACAACCGAAGATAATATACTCGTTATAAGTTATTCCTATCAGGTTCAACTACGATATAAATTATCATAGAGATTAGTTTATATGATATTTTATTAAAGAAATTACTTTAAGAGTTAAATTTTAAGATTTCCTCAAGTATAAAAAGAAGGAAACTCATATATATATATATATACTAAATATGTGGAACAAATATTAGGCTTTTTTAAATTGAAGTTCTTAACTTTTTCTAGAGTATTTACTTTCAAAAGAAAATATATATTCTAGTCGAAAGTTATTAATGCAAAGAATATCAACAAGAACAGCAAAACAAACATCAAATAATAATAAGAACAATAAAAAGTATTACTCATTCTTTAAAAACGATTGTAATTAACTAAACATTACAGTTATTGGATTTTCTTAAAAATTTAACCGAAATTGGGAACTGGATCCAAATACTCGACCTTTATTTATTTTTTACTTTTTGTTAAGCATAACTTTTTGTATATAAAGTATAAATATATACGTCAAAGTGAAACAAGGTTTTACACAGACTTCAAAGTTGACCATAATAAATGTAAGATACAATAAGAAAAGAGTTCTAGAGACTACTGAATTTATACTTCTAATTACAACGATAACAATAGAGTAGAGAGAAGATGAGGATCAGCCATAGAAATATAAGGATATAGAGAGCTTATTCCTATCAAAAGCAGAGAAATGTCGTCGTTCAGCTGTCGCCTTTGCCCAATATAAACAAAGTAATTTATACTACGTCATCGTAAGTTCATCAGAGATTTGTTTATATAGACACAATGTTGTATTTCTCTGAAGAATCCAATAAGCTCTCTATGTCTTTATATCTCTATGGGATCAGCACGTATATATAGATTAAGGCGCAACACTACTCTCCCAAGACGATTGTTTTAATTATAAAAAAACCATTTGTAATGGTGGATGCAACATCAAAATAACAATAGCCTCATGAACGTAAACAATGATTAATAATACACAAACTGTTGAAAATGATATTTGAAATCACGCTCAAAGATTCATGTAGACCTCGTAAGGCGCTCAGTAGAAGTCTCTGGGACGATTTATTCCACTCCGAACGCGGACAGAGTCGCTCTTTGGATTTGGTGTCGACTTTGGATCATAATTGGACTTTAAAACAGCAGTCGGTCTTCTCAAAAACCCTTAAAAGGGCCCAAAAAGGTCGGGGGTACTTCGAATCCGCCGATACTTTCCTTGCAGCTGAGCACATTTTGGCCAAGCTATCCATTCGATTGAGCCATCAAATATGGCTGTTGCTTCTTTATCAGGACTTCTTTCATTAGGTTATCACGTAAATCCTTTACATACTCCTCGTTGAGGAGATGCTACACTTCGTACTTGACCTCCATGGCGGATAGAGAGAAGAATCACTATTAGGTCGGCAACTTTTCTTAGTCATTTAGACTCAGAGAACCCATAACGAAAAAGTATGGACCTTTTTGCCCTATCATAATTAAGATTTTCTTCGTAATAGGAATAATGCTTAGACCTCACTTGTTAAAGTTGATGCCATAAGGCTATATTTCGCCTTGCAGTTGTTTATGTCCCTCAAGGCGAAATCCAATTCGATCTGCCAGAAAAACATCCTTCAACGTCCGATGACGTGAATCATGGAAGGCAATGTTCCTCATCAGCCATAGTCAAGTTTGACTCCTCTTTCATGTTTACGGGTTCTTCTTTAGGGGCTGGAGAAACCGGAGTTGAAATTGGTTTGCAGGTCATGTTAAAAAACATGGGGGTTAAAATATAAAATTCAATACGAAAGAAATTCTAGAAATTACTGTGTACATATATTCTTCTCATTACAACGATAACAACAAACAAAAGGAAGGGGAAGATGTGGATCAGCATGTATGTATATAAGGATTATGACCAAAAAAGAAGATTTTTCCAATGACATTACTTTAGTCTTGACTAAGCCTTGTATGAGCACCTTAGGATCTATAATCAATCAAATGTTATCCTCTCCTTACATTTGATATGTTATTATTATGTAATGTCACATTCGACATTCTAATAATAAATATATATATATCTATACATATATAAATATACAGTAGAATGTCGAATATATATAGATATACATATATATGCTTCTAATAAATATATACACATATATATATATATATATGTATATAATTAACTTCTAAACTTCTTTTTGCAATATTATATACGTAAATATGTGGAGCTCCTATAAAATGCCATTTAGAGCCTCAGCCTGGATATTGTAGATAAAAACCTTAAAAATGAATATGATTGGTATATTGAATCTGAAACCCAAGAATGTCATATATTGCTGTCCTGAATAAATTATAAATGACATCGTGAATTATCTGTTTTAAAATTAAACATTCAAGGCAAAAAGGCAACTGAATTGAAATTTATCAAGTTTCTTAAAATAAGTCTAATGAGACAGAGAAATAAATAAATTGATTCTTTTTACTTATTGTGCAACAGAACTAAACACTACGCGTCGTATGAAAATAAATTACGTTATGATTTACTTGGTAATAACAATAAATATTATGTACAATTGTTTGGGTGACTTTGAGCTAAAGTTGACGACAAAAAAGAAAGCATTTACCTGAAATTACCTGTAAAATGGCAACAATTTATCGAACAAAACGGTGCATATTTGACCTAATCGGATCATTCAAACTATGCTAAATAAAACCTTCAATTTAATGCAAAAACTATGGATTTTTTTACTACACCTATTATATATATATATATATACCTGGATGTACAAGTGAAACTTTTACACTCGTATTTATTTAAATGCTAGATTTCATGATCTGCTCAGCTTCTTTCTGACAAAATACGAAAAAAAAAATTGCTTGTCATCTTTCAAACAAAAAAGTATTATAACAAAAACTAAGGACACGGAGAACTAATAGCTTATGGACTTTAAATCGGATAATTATATTCGTTTTTAATATGTATGCGTGTTATCTGTCTTTGTTCATTGACTTGCTATAAATTCCGTTTTTGTTCGTTTTATGTGATTTTATGTTTTGTTTGTTTTAGTATTGCTTTTTACTTCCTAAGTAATTTGATGTTTTTAAGGTCTTAAAGAGGAAAATATTTTAAACTACCAATGTTTATTTATGTTTGTTTCAACACTGCACAATTTTCCTTTTTAAATTTTATTGATATATATATGGTGTATATTGTGTACGTCAGATATATTAAATAATGAAATAAAGACCTTGCTGAAGAGAAAAAAAAAAAAAGTAAACAAAAATCGGTCAATCGCTCTGAAGAAAATGTCTCTGGAACGTGATGTCCAAATTCGGGTCCACGCGCTTCTAGAAGCCGGAAAACACTGACTGAATCTAG
Source organism: Caligus rogercresseyi (assembly GCA_013387185.1). NCBI lineage: Eukaryota > Metazoa > Arthropoda > Copepoda > Siphonostomatoida > Caligidae > Caligus > Caligus rogercresseyi. Next base: position 21,784,150 of record CP045899.1, on the reverse strand, counting down.
AGGCAGTTGGGCATCAGCAGGCCCACCGTGTACAAGGTCTAGGCCACTGGGATTGAGAGTAAGGTCGGGTCGGGTGCAAAGAAGTCTCTAGACGGCTTTGTGGTCTCAAACGGGAAGGCCATGGATCTCATCTGGTTCCCGACCGGCTACAGGCTCACCGCGGCCGACTACATCGAGATCTTGAGGACCAAGTTCATCCCTTCGGTCCAGGAGAACTTCCCCGATGGAAATGCGATGCTCCAGCAGGATGGAGCACCCGCCCATAGGTGACCCTTTGGACTACGCCTTC
>CP045899.1:21736881-21783761 GCA_013387185.1 Caligus rogercresseyi | reverse complement strand
AAATTTGATTGTCACTTAGACTTCGATCAAACGCATGAACAAATCCTTAATAGACAATTTAATATTATTCAACTTTGCATGTAAAGAAAGAATGAAAGCTTGCTTACTCATCGATGACAATAAACAGATGATGCTCATTCTATGAGGACAAGCAGAAGATAAGACTTGCCTACAATTTTTTATTGTGAGTTTCTCGATAGTACTTAAAAGCAATTTAGAATGAGATTAATAGTATATTTGCCAGGTCTATTAAATACATTTGCCCACTTTGTTTTATGATAGTGATAAATAATATTGTAAATGTATAGTCTCATGTTTCCTGTACATTGTATCCTTTTATGGTTTTGCCGATATGGTGCAATAAATTGCATCCGACAGGTATAAATAGCATTATAGCATTAAAATTAGTCTATCAAAGCGAGGATATTATCATGAGGTAGACCAAAATGACCATCCCTCTCGGGAGATTCGAACCTGCGCCCCGGCATTGAGAGTTGAACACGCCTTAACAAGCACGGCTATCGCACCCCTTTCCTTATGTTTCAACTAACATGATATTTTGATAGAGTAGCCTCTTTGGACTCTGAAATTGGGATCTTTGTTTTGTCTAGAAAGTTATATAAAAGATGAAATATATATACTAATTGTTGTCATACTCAATGTTGTGTTGCTCTGAGTGTGGCAGATTCAATGTCATGACAAAGGCGTCCGGATCCAAGAGACTCACAGGGATCTTATTTTAGTATATAAAATATAACGTGTGTTCTAATTAAACATGAGGAAAAACCAATAAGAAAAAGGGAAAGATAATAAGAGATAAAAACACACTGCACGATAACTAAGGATAACAAAAAGGTAGCTATCGCCAAATCACCAACTAGATATTATATTCATGTGATAGCATGGCTTTCCTTCTTTTGTACGTCCGACATCGAAGTAATGATCTATTATCGACAGATATCTAAAAATAAAATAAATATTATTAATGAGTTTGAGTTGTTTGCTTTTTTTATTATTAATAAAAAGAGAGGAAACGTTGAACCATTTCAAAGATTCGCCAATGACGTCATTGATGTAGGCCAATGACAAGGAGACAATTAGTACTTTTAAGGATGCATTTCTTCTTATTGATTTCCACTCCTCTACAGACGCGAGTGAAGTGATACTTTGATGCATCATACCAACTGTTTTTTATTATTATTCCCCAATTCTTTACTTTATACCCATCGCTTGTTTCTATCGAACAACAACAACTGCGACAATGATATAAATAATCACAACACCAAAATGGTCAGATTTTGACTCCATCATGGAATATTATATGACAAATACTAATAAAAAGTCCAATTAAGTGACCTCCAATCGGGTTCTTCAAAATACAAATACATATATGCCAAATTTGAAAGCTCTAAGTAGATAATGGATATATTTGAGTGAGCTTGTAGAGAAATTTTGCTTGAATCCAAGCTTTCACTTAGTATGCTATATAACATGGCCTACAAATAATATTTCGTGCTTTGATGATCGGTACTATCGGTGAATAAAGATTTAAAGTCAGAATCCCTCACTCTCCCTAAAAGAGAAGGAATTTTTCGTTAATTAAAAGGTTCTTTCATAACTATTCATTTGATAAGAATACTTTTTTAGAATCTTATATGAACATTTTTTTTGGCGTGGTTCACTTCAAATGTTTTGTTTTTACTTGATCAATCATAATATATACTTAGACGGGAATAATCACAGTCAATGACATACATATTAAAACATATTATTTATAAATTTGATCATAACAAGTTTAACAACAAATTAAAAATTGATATTTACAAAAAAAATGAAAATAAAGAAAACCAAATATTAATAAATCAATCGCTTAAACCACTTAATGCATAATATAATGTCATTGTAGAACAGAGTGTGGAATGAAGAAATGTGCCAAATTTTTAACATATTTCTTCTAATTGTATTTTGGAGAGTAAGAAGATAAACTCTACATCATTACAAAAAAGCAGCTGTCGTAAAAACAATTATCAAAATTATGTATTTCTTTTGATTAACCAAATTTAGCTTCGGAATTTTTGTTGGAAGATTGCAATTTAATTAGTAATAATGTGATTTATCAGGTTTCTTCTTTAACAACGATTTCTGTTTTATATACATTAGAAACTAAAGATTTGATGCATATCGATGAGTTCTTTTGTATTAAAATGTGAGTATACCGATTGGGAACATCTTGTTAACGACGACTAAATCCCTGAAGTCCTGCATTAGGCAGATAAGCCGCAATATCTAATGTCCAAATAAAGTTATTGGGATTTGTTTGAACATATTTGATAGGTGCTATGACACTGTGTCTTCTATAGCCCCTCTTTTTTTCCATCAAACAAAATGCTTTATCAAGATATCTATTTAAAATATGATCAAGAAAGCACATTATCCGTAGATTTTATTTGAAATTAGATACTGTGTTTTATCTGCACGGCGTCAGTAGTCGTTAGCAAACTCTGCTAGATCGTATGCTTTAATGTTTCGTATAAGACTTATCAATGTAATCATAGTCTCCATTTTATATTGTAAAATTCCGAAAAAATCAATAATTTCGTCATATATGTATAAAGTTTGTTGTTGTTTCATGAGTTACCTGTATGAATTTTTCTTTTAGAATTTTATTGATTTTTTTGTGCCTGTATGGTTCGATAGAATTGCATCCGACTAGATATAAATAAGGATTTTAGCATTATAATTAGTCTATCAAACCTAGATTGATTTATTTCATTTTGCATCCAGCTTCAATATAAATCGGTGTTTAGTTACTCTTCTAATGAATATATAAATATTGTTATTTTCAAAAGCATCATAACTTTTTAAACATATTTAAGTACTTTTCTCACTGACAAGTCACAGAAATTATTTTTTACATTTTCCAAGATATAATATAATAATTAATATACATTAAATGTATGAGAGTCAGTTCCATATATTGAACATCACCCTAAGAACAACAAGGACAAAATAGTGTTATCCAATTATTTTTGTCGAATACAGGTTTCACTGACGGTCACACAAACGTGGATTATTTTTTACATCTCCCAAGATATATATAATAATAATCATATCGTAATTATGATAGTCAGTTACATATATTGAACACCACACTAAGAACAATAAAATAGTGTTATCCAATTTTACGTATGACAAGCAGGAGACTTCATTTTGATAGATGAACTCATTTTTCCTTGCTAATGATTGTAATGTTAAAATGCACATTTGCAGATGAACATCACTTATATCATAGAAAAGAGGGCAAAAATATGTATATAGTTCTTTAAGTGTCTTTTGCCAAGATGGAGCTAGATGTATGCTAATACTTACATTTATACGATATTTATGTTTAATATATTGGCTTGGACATTAATATGGACGGCATTTACAGGACTTTTATTTAAGGACTATTTTTATGGATCTTTTGATAGTCTACTTTATATATGTTACTATAATCAAAAATAATATAAAGCAGTGGTTCAATAGATTTCTATATTTTATTTAAATTTGTTCAATATTATCAAATCAGAAAAATATATTATTATTTGCTTAACTCCTTCAAAGACCTTCCTCACTCCTTACGATGTCACATTGCCTCATACGTCATTATTAATTCCTAAATATATCATGTATATTATGATTATCAATCTTCGACTTACAGCAGATATATTAGAACTGCTGACGCCGTCAGTGTATGCAGATATAAAAATGCCGTCATATTGATTTTCTTTGGAAAGAATACGACTCCAATAAAATATTGGAAGAGGCACAGGATTAGTATGATTTTCGTACGAGTGAATTTTTATACATTTTCTTCATTCCAACAGTTCTTTCTCAATGTATTATTCCCCCCCTGTACTTCTTATTATAATCTTCAATCAGAACTATCGCTTTTAACTCTGTTCTACCTTCCATATTCAGGAAAAAAAGCTAAGCTAATATTTATCAGTAAAAGACTGACTATTAAATAACTTTTTTCACTAAAATGTATATTTCTTGTGAAAATGTTTATTTTATATCCGTTTTTTCCAGTTCTTATAAATTTAAGAGTAATTGCGTAAAACATAAAATAGACATTGTAGTTAATAATTAATACTTGGAGAAGAACGGACACAGCTAAAACATAATAAAAAATTAATAATTCATAAAAAGGCACAATACATACTTTTAAAAACATTTCTCCAATATTTTAAAGAATAAATCATTTTGATCTTTCAATATGGCGTAAAATAATTAAATAGATAGGGAACTTGATGGGGATAGTCCGTACCTCTGAAGCAAAGCCACAGTCGTTGCGAAGAGACGGAATTTTCAGGGAAAAAGCAGTTTTCTGGCTGCAGCTGATGTGAGCAAAATTGCTAGTAGGTTGTTGTTTCACATCTCGTTCGTTAAGAGCTGGCTGATATCATATCCATCGTGCTTTGGCGTTTAACAAAGCAAAGTCCACGGCCTTAGAGTTTTAACGGAGTGTTTTCAATTTTTTAAGCATAACAAGCACACTTGCCTTTATAATTCCTTCCCACAATATCAAGATCTGAGTGTTAAACGAACATTTTCAGATGAACAGCCTGACAATCAACGAAGGCATGTAGGTGTATATTAAGTCTCCCACATCCTTGGCAATGCTACCGAAAAGATTATGCAGTTAGAAGAAATTGTAGTTGGCTGTGAATGTCCTCCCGTCGGGATTCCAACTTAGGATGATTTATTCTAGGCTTCCATGTTTCAGGGAGCTTTAAATAAACTGATGAAGAAATCAGTCATACCACCTTAGTTCGTAGCTATAATTGGGAAATGCCATTTTGAGGTGCCACGGCCGTGGCAGTTATATGAGATAGCAGCTGTCTTAGAGGGAATTAACCTTCCGGATATATTAAGAGACGAAGTGTATGGATAAAACATTGTTGTTTAGAGCTGTATCCAAAAACTGCGGAATCTCCAAAAAAATTGAAGAAATAGGGTCTCGAGTGATTTTTCCGAATGATGTCCACTGTTGAATCACTGAGAAATTGGGCTCACACTTCCAAAGTATTTTCCTGAGCTGTCGCCCAATTGAGGAAATACGTTGCGTGGAGTCGTATTGTGGATCAGTCCGAACATTATCTCATACATAGACTATTGTACGTGACAGTCCTCCTCCATTCTGATCGGTTTCTTCAGAATATCTATAAAAATCTTATATATATTTGGTAAACTATACGAGATAGACGAGCCAATCTCCCCCAATAACTCTTAGGTGTGCCTAATGTGGGAAGGTATCCTTTTTTGTATGATGTGACAAAATAAACTTAGTATAACAGTAAACATATTTATAAAAAGCTGTGTTTTTGGCTTGTTGAATTGAGGGTAAAAAAGATCTCAGGTCACTCTGACCGGATCAAAGAAACTCACAGGGAACCAAAGAGCGAAAAATTAATTAATTTAAGATAAGGGTGTATAGGTAACTAAATAGTTTTTTTATTGGTCAAATCTATTTCCGGGTTAAAAAGCTCAGGTCGGAGCGACCTGAGCCAATCACAAGTTGGTAATAGTTTTGTGTTGATCAACTTGTATATATTTTTTCATTATTAATGGCACATTCTGATGCCATTTACTCTTTTTCATATCTATCTAATATACAGATAAAACTTTATCAGTGTCCAACAATATTAAACAATATATAAAAGAACACATAGAAAAACTTGATATTTTTATAGTCAGTAAGCTTTCAACTTTCATGACAGACTTTGATATCTTTTGATTTAGACTTTTTGAAGGATGTTGAGACAACAAGAGGATCAGACTTCTCAAGCACAAATATATTGGTTTTTGATTAATTCATCTAGAAACTTAAAGTTGAAACAAATGACATTTCTTTGTTCTACAACTACTTTGGTAAGAATTGGAATATATGCATAAGTTATTAAAAATTAGAATTATGCGTAATTTACGTTGAGAGGGAGGAGAAACAGTCAAATGCACATGCATTTTGAGAAGGAGGCATGCAAATTAATGAATATTCCTGCAGTTAATCGGTACAGGCGCTTCAAGAAGATTTTTATTCCGGCACAAAAAACCGTATTTTAATGCTAGAGCAGCGTTGAAATGATTGAATATATGTTATAGATTATATCGTTATTCAATTCCAAGCATATTTTGATGTAATATAGTGGAAGTTCTTAGATATCCTTTTTTGGAAAACAAAATTCATGTCAAATTAATAAATTTTATATTGTTGAATTTTGTCAATTCAATGATATAAATATTTTCAAAATCATATCTTCAGGTTATTCTTATAAGTGACATGGATTGTTATTTTTACTGCTGTTAATTTCTTATCTTAAATAGATCTCATACGGATAAGTGTTGTATACATTTTAAACTTCAGACTTAATTAATTTCTTACAACATACACCTGTTTGAGTAATGGGTATCTTTATAGTAATAAATAGACTCACTTTAACTAAATTGTGTTCTTCTTGTTAGTAAATTATATAACAAACGTATACTGTGAAGATCGCATCTATCAGAGAAAGAAAAAATACTTTTTTCACTTTTTCAGTTCCTCTGAGTCACTGTGAGCCGGTTGGGTCCCAACATGTCATGAAAATGTAATAGATCGATTCTTACATAAGCTTGATGACACAAATACTGTAGATCAAGCTGAAGTAGAAGCCATTGGAAATTTGTCAAGCAATCAACTGGCTAAAAAAATTGTAGATTAAAGTTGAATATTTTTTTTTGATAGTTTATCTGCTATTGACAGCCTCAAACCTCGGCCTTGTAATATGTTTAGGGAAGAAATTAGAAAGTGTAAAAGTGCCCTTGAGAACTCTTTTTGTGACACCACCATTGGTTGGATCAGGGGACACAAAAATAACACGGAAAGGAGTTTGCGACTACCTGGCTAAGAAAGGCGCTATAAGAGGGAATCCTGTCACCGATCCTGCCTCTATCTGCCAGATATAAGCGATTCTTAGGAAAAATATTTGTCAGTTTGGAGAACTCTATGGTACAACTTGGGCAGCTGTTGATAATCAAAGAGTTCATATATGCGCCTTGTATTGGAAATAAAATCAACAAATACAAAAGAAATCATGTATGGCCAGTGGTCATATTAACTAAACCAACATCAATTTATTTTGGAACATCAATGGACTCAACATGCAGACTTCGTGAAGAAGATGAAGAGACGCAACCCACTTGGTTAAAGATAGTGGCTCCACAATGCATGGAATAGTTGATGTGGTGGCGGCCGCACAAGAAAGAAAGCTTTGGAAGAACATCTGATAGAAATATGCAAGCTTTCATGTATATATCAATTATTTTATAATAACGCTACTTTCACTCCTACCAGGTTGATACTCGTACTAGATTAAGCTCTGTTATGAGGGGCTTATCTAGGAGTAAAATAAACAAACAAAAAGTATTATCGACCAAATTATGATATATTCAAATATATATATCCATAAAACAACCGAAGATAATATACTCGTTATAAGTTATTCCTATCAGGTTCAACTACGATATAAATTATGATAGAGATTAGTTTTATATGATATTTTATTAAGAAATACTTTAAGAGTTAAATTTTAAGATTTCCTCAAGTATAAATAGAAGGAAACATTATATATTATATATATAATTTATATATATGTTTATATATATATACTAAATGTGGAACAAATATTAGGCTTTTTTTAAATTGAAGTTCTTAACTTTTTCTAGAGTATTTACTTTCAAAAGAAAATATAAATAGACATTCTAGTCGAAAGTTATTAATGCAAAGAATATCAACAAGAACAGCAAAACAAACAATCAAATAATAATAAGAACAATAAAAAGTATTACTCATTCTTTAAAAACGATTGTAATTAACTAAACATTACAGTTATTGGATTTTCTTAAAAATTTAACCGAAATTGGGAACTGGATCCAAAATACTCGACCTTTATTTATTTTTTACTTTTTGTTAAGCATAACTTTTTGTATATAAAGTATAAATATATACGTCAAAGTGAAACAAGGTTTTACACAGACTTCAAAGTTGACCATAATAAATGTAAGATACAATAAGAAAAGAGTTCTAGAGACTACTGAATTTATACTTCTAATTACAACGATAACAATAGAGTAGAGAGAAGATGAGGATCAGCCATAGAAATATAAGGATATAGAGAGCTTATTCCTATCAAAAGCAGAGAAATGTCGTCGTTCAGCTGTCGCCTTTGCCCAATATAAACAAAGTAATTTATACTACGTCATCGTAAGTTCATCAGAGATTTGTTTATATTAGACACAATGTTGTATTTCTCTGAAGAATCCAATAAGCTCTCTATGTCTTTATATCTCTATGGGATCAGCACGTATATATAGATTAAGGCGCAACACTACTCTCCCAAGACGATTGTTTTAATTATAAAAAAACCATTTGTAATGGTGGATGCAACATCAAAATAATAATAGCCTCATGAACGTAAACAATGATTAATAATACACAAACTGTTGAAAATGATATTTGAAATCACGCTCAAAGATTCATGTAGACCTCGTAAGGCGCTCAGTAGAAGTCTCTGGGACGATTTATTCCACTCCGAACGCGGGACAGAGTCGCTCTTTGGATTTGGTGTCGACTTTGGATCATAATTGGACTTTAAAACAGCAGTCGGTCTTCTCAAAAACCCTTAAAAGGGCCCAAAAGGTCGGGGAAAGGTACTTCGAATCCGCCGATACTTTCCTTGCAGCTGAGCACATTTTGGCCAAGCTATCCATTCGATTGAGCCATCAAATATGGCTGTTGCTTCTTTATCAGGACTTCTTTCATTAGGTTATCACGTAAATCCTTTACATACTCCTCGTTGAGGAGATGCTACACTTCGTACTTGACCTCCATGGCGGATAGAGAGGAAGAATCAACTATTAGGTCGGCAACTTTTCTTAGTCATTTAGACTCAGAGAACCCATAACGAAAAAGTATGGACCTTTTTGCCCTATCATAATTAAGATTTTCTTCGTAATAGGAATAATGCATTAGACCTCACTTGTTAAAGTTGATGCCATAAGGCTATATTTCGCCTTGCAGTTGTTTATGTCCCTCAAGGCGAAATCCAATTCGATCTGCCAGAAAAACATCCTTCAACGTCCGATGACGTGAATCATGGAAGGCAATGTTCCTCATCAGCCATAGTCAAGTTTGACTCCTCTTTCATGTTTACGGGTTCTTCTTTAGGGGCTGGAGAAACCGGAGTTGAAATTGGTTTGCAGGTCATGTTAAAAAACATGGGGGTTAAAAATAAAATTCAATACGAAAGAAATTCTAGAAATTACTGTGTACATATATTCTTCTCATTACAACGATAACAACAAACAAAAGGAAGGGGAAGATGTGGATCAGCATGTATGTATATAAGGATTATGACCAAAAAAGAAGATTTTTCCAATGACATTACTTTAGTCTTGACTAAGCCTTGTATGAGCACCTTAGGATCTATAATCAATCAAATGTTATCCTCTCCTTACATTTGATATATGTTATTATTATGTAATGTCACATTCGACATTCTAATAATAAATATATATATATATACATATATAAATATACAGTAGAATGTCGAATATATATATATATACATATATGCTTCTAAATAAATATATACACATATATATATATATATGTATATAATGAACTTCTAAACTTCTTTTTGCAATATTATATACGTAAATATGTGGAGCTCCTATAAAATGCCATTTAGAGCCTCAGCCTGGATATTGTAGATAAAAACCTTAAAAATGAATATGATTGGTATATTGAATCTGAAACCCAAGAATGTCATATATTGCTGTCCTGAATAAATTATAAATGACATCGTGAATTATCTGTTTTAAAATTAACATTCAAGGCAAAAAGGCAACTGAATTGAAATTTATCAAGTTTCTTAAAAATAAGTCTAATGAGACAGAGAAATAAATAAATTGATTCTTTTTACTTATTGTGCAACAGAACTAAACACTACGCGTCGTATGAAAATAAATTACGTTATGATTTACTTGTAATAACAATAAATATTATGTACAATTGTTTGGGTGACTTTGAGCTAAAGTTGACGACAAAAAAGAAAGCATTTACCTGAAATTACCTGTAAAATGGCAACAAGTTATCGAACAAAACGGTGCATATTTGACCTAAATCGGATCATTCAAACTATGCTAAATAAAACCTTCAATTTAATGCAAAAACTATGGATTTTTTTACTACACCTATTATATATATATATATATATATACATATTAATATTTAGGCTCTAAATAATATATTATATATATAATATTATACTAAATATAATTATATTTATATAATATCTATAATATTACGTTTTTTCGTGTGATTATAAGTGAAAGTATTGCTTTTTATACTTCTAAGTAATTTGATGTTTTTAAGGTCTTAAAGAGGAAAATTTCATGTTTATTTGTTTGTTTCAGCTCTTTTCCTGACAAATATACGAATAAAAATAAAATGCTTGTCATCTTTCAAAAAAAAAAAAGTAAACAAAAATCGGTCAATCGACTCTGAAGAAAATGTCTCTGGAACGTGATGTCCAAATTCGGGTCCACGCGCTTCTAGAAGCCGGAAAACACTGACTGAGATCTAGAGGCAGTTGGGCATCAGCAGGCCCACCGTGTACAAGGTCTAGGCCACTGGGATTGAGAGAAAGGTCGGGTCGGGTGCAAAGAAGTCTCTAGACGGCTTTGTGGTCTCAAACGGGAAGGCCATGGATCTCATCTGGTTCCCGACCGGCTACAGGCTCACCGCGGCCGACTACATCGAGATCTTGAGGACCAAGTTCATCCCTTCGGTCCAGGAGAACTTCCCCGATGGAAATGCGATGCTCCAGCAGGATGGAGCACCCGCCCATACGGTGACCCTTTGGACTACGCCTTCTGGCCACACATTGAGTCCAAGGTCTGCAAGCTTCGCTACCCGAACATCGCCGCCCTGAAAGCCACCGTCAACCAAGAGTGGACCGGCATGGACGAGGACTTCGTGGTCAAGGTCTGCCAGGCTTTCAGGAAGCACCTCATGGCCATCGTGGCCGCCAACGGCGGGTATATCGAATGAAAAGATTAAAAATATTCTTATGTTCTTGCATACTGTAAAATTTGTTTTCACCTTATTCTGCTTGCAGCTGTACTAGATCTCAAAAAAGTTTGACCTGTTAAGTGTAAAGTTTCACCCGGTATATATATATATATATATATATATATATATATATATATATATATATATATATATATATATATATATATATATATATATATATATATATATATATATATATGACTATTTTCTCCATTGCTACTAGAATATATAGAGAACTTCTACCCTTTGGAAATAAATCCTTGAATGTATTTTTAACCCTACAATATAACCATTTTAAACGCCAATACCCAGGTAAGTTATTTTGATATGCAAATTTAAAACTTTTTTCACAAAAGAATGTATAGACTTATATCATGGGCGAACTCAAATTCTTAAGAAAAGGGAATAAATGCGATACGAATTAAAGTTTTATTGATTATATATAAATGCTTAACATGAAAAATCTTAACGAATGTTGAAAAGGAAGAGAGTGAAACATTTCAAATAGCATTTGAAATGTTTAATCATTTTGAGCTATGCGTCGTGAAAATTCTTCAGGGCTTTGTGTCTTTCAACTTACTTGACTTCCCTTGTGAATCCTGGAAATTTTTATGTCCTTTTTGGTCTTCGGAAGAATCCTAGAGACTAAGGCATTGAGTATTCACTACTACTCTAAGGTGCTGGTCTGTCAGAAAAAGCATCCTCTCGAGATGATAACCATATTTTATTCTGCGACTTCATGTAGCATTATTATTTAATATCTTGTCACTAGATTAAGGAGGGATGTGCCTGCCGGAAGGATCAAATAATAGTTTCTAAACCTTGCCCTCTTACATCAAAGACGGTTAAATATAATGATAACTATTACTTAAAAAATATATATATTATTAATATAATTTAAGTTTGGACTTTGTAATGATTTAAAAAAAATGTAATTTTTAATTGTTGGAGGACAGAACAAAAAACGGGAGAAAACTGCCCTATATCGCTTAACTATCTTTGTATTACACATTTGTCTAGATTTTTCTTACTTTAATTTTTTTACAGGCAAAGTAATTGCATAAATAAATAATCTAATGAAACGCTTCTAGAATTTAAAAACTGCACTTGGGATATATTTGAATACTAAATAATAAGGATAATTTATTAGATTATCTTATATACATTTCAAAGCTTTGGAGAACATTGAATATTATGAAGAAAGATTGTCTAACCTAATTCCTCATCCTTGTAAGCAATATATTTTACATTCATAGCAATCCCTCTTCCCAAGAGATTATCTATATCTTTTTACCACAAACATACATTAAAAAAATGTAAAATATATAAAGATATTATTTTGAAGGGGGGGAACTATTTCTTATTTAAAGTGCTGACTTTCATGTGGTGTCTGTTTCATCCATTCATATATTAAAAAAATATATAAAACTAGCCTTGACATTCAGCCGACAGTTCATAAATAACTTAGCTACGGGATGTTTCAAGCTTTTACTTCATTTTTGTGGTTGTAATGCGTAAGAATGATTTATATCATTTTGGGAATCTAAAGTGTATCTCTCAATATCTATGTAGCTGCACGCCTTTAAGGAATGCAAGTAAATGAAGAATGCTCTTCGAAGAAGAGGATCGATTACGTGCATAAAATAGAACTATCTTTTAATTCTTCCAATTATTATTTTGAGCGTCAATTTTACAAAGTCATAAGGAGATTAAGTTAAGTATCTACGATCTATAAATACATTAAAAAGTCCGAAAACGTATATTTATATAGATCATGTATGTAGGGAGAAAAGTAAGAATACTTAAATTAAGATATAAGATTTTCAAAGCAGGATTAATATAGTAACAACTTTATGTCTCAATGTATCCTTAATTTTAATAATGGACCCTAAATTCCTTGATGAATGTTCCTTATTCAGAAAAGTTATTTATTATTAGACAATATTATTATATCTTAGGTTATGAAAATATATTTGTTACGTCACAATAATTGATATTCTTCGTGTATCACCTTACTAATTGTTATTTTTGCAACCTCTTGGCTCTTACCCAGTTCAGTATTTTTAGTAAATGAACATCTAAAAGCAGCAACATACAAATATTAGGAAGAAATGTCCGAGGAAAATTTGGCCTAATAAAGAAAAGACCCAAGATAGAAAATAAAATGATGAAGCACAAAAATGGCCCAAATTATTATTTGCTTCGCATAATAGCAATTACAAACAATCCATTTGCCTGTATAAAAATATTTTTTGCAAGTATTTATTCAATTGATTGAGAAATAGTATTTGATCAATGCTTAACTGTATTCCACTCAAATACTGGTCTACCCATGCATTTGTGTCATGTTTTCCTGGAGTCATCATTTCCTTTTCAATACTTGGGTCATTTCTTCCGGGTCCATTTTTTCTTGGGACACTTCTTCTAGACCATATTTTCGTGGTCCATTTCTTCAAGACACCAAATATATTACATGCAATTAATATTATAATACGATATCGCCTAATACCGTATACTTTTACTCTGATTTTGTAACAACAAATTATTTAGCAATATAGATCTTTACATTATAACTAATAATGCGGTATTAATTATGAAAAATTATATAAATTTATAAGATAAAATGTAAGAATGATTTTATTACATCACAACATTCTCGTTAATCACACGTATTTTACAGCCACCCTATGCACGTGTTAAAAAGAAATGTTATTATAATATGCCTATTAAACGTAAATATTATTAGTTAACATATTACGTTGAAGAGGATCAAGCCGTCATCCTTGAATAGCTTTCTTCATCTTCAATACGCTCCACGAGGAGCATCATCCACTTCATTCTAAAGCATTAAAGTTACTGTAACGATTTACTTCATCCAAGCTTGTACTATTTTTTTTCTTTAATACGCTGCACGAATACTTTCTTGCAGCCCTAAATACTTGTTTTTATCATCGAAATAAAGAGTTAATTCCAAGCCACGTCTGATACTGCATCTTGCCCATAGAGATATAAAGATATAGAGAGCTTATTTCCTTCAATAGCAGAAAAAATCGTTTAGCTGTCGTCTGTGCCCAATATTAAGAAACTAATTTGTACACCGCCATTGTAAGTTGATCAGAGGGATAAGAAGATCTGGGACTGATGATACAAGTCTGCTCATGGCCAGCGATAGAGCTATTTTCACAGGAACAAATTTTACACGGCTTATAACGCACGCCTTATATACACATGCATAAACATGAGGGGGGGAGAGAGAGTCAAGAGTGACGTCACCATCAACAATCGTTAAATAATAGAGCCTCCACTGATCATAGTTGGGAATCTATTTCTTTGGGTGCCATGAAAGCATTCTGGCCTAGACTTCAAACTTGTTGGTGATCCCTCGATCCCTTCCTCCATCCCTCCTTCTATCTTCCCGGGGCGAATGGGACGGTCTTGACTCCGGGATAAATGCCTTGGACACCAAGAAATGAGTCTCCTCCTCCCTCCCAGTAAGAGACACATTCCCCTCTCCTCGACTTCGTGAATGGAGTCCTACCCCTCGTCTTCGTCAGTCAAAGGAGTTCCTTCCCTCATCTTCGTTAGAGAGCTCCCCGTCTCTTGTCTTCGTGAATGGAACCCTACCCCTCGTCTTCGTTAGAGAGCTTCCCATCCCTCGTCTTCGTTATAGGGCTCCCCATCCCTCGTCTTCGTCCAAGGAGTTCCTTCCTTCGTCTTCGGCATAGGACTCCCCGTCCCTCCTCTTCGTGAATGGAGTCCTGCCCCTCGTCTTCATGAATGGAGCCCTACCCCTCATCTTCGTGATTGGAATTCTGTCTTCCATAACCTCCTCCATATTGAAGACTTTTTCCACTTTTT
This sequence comes from Caligus rogercresseyi, assembly GCA_013387185.1. Taxonomy (NCBI): domain Eukaryota; kingdom Metazoa; phylum Arthropoda; class Copepoda; order Siphonostomatoida; family Caligidae; genus Caligus; species Caligus rogercresseyi. The sequence goes on along the minus strand of CP045899.1, from coordinate 21,768,748 downwards.
TCCAGTGAAGGAGCCTTGATCATCAACCATAACAGGACTACCACCCCCCAGACTAACGCTCCCCGGACTATCAATAATATTTTTTATTCCATGAAGTCCGCTTATGAAGTTAACTATGTTTTTTTTGTGACAATTGACCAGTTTAAAATTAGAATGTAATCAGATAAAACAATAATAATACTTTAGTTTATCATTATTTTATATATCTTATGTTTCTCATTTCAAAATCCCTCAATAATGTTTATGCATTTGTATATAAGGCGTGCGTTTTAAGCCGTGTAAAATTTGTTCCTGTGAAAATAGCTCTATCGCTGGCCATGGGCAGACTTGTACCATCAGTCCAAGATTTGTTTATATTGGTCACAAAAACGTATTCCTCTAAAAAATCCAATAAGCTCTCTATATTTTTATATCTCTATGATCTCTTCTCGTTTCGTTCTTCTTCTATTTACTATAGTGATGACCCCTTGCTCTGAGGTGCCCCGATGTGTCTTCCTCCACACACATAGCATATCGCTTTATTAATAAAGTATATGGACTATAATAAAGGTACTTTGGTAATATTGCATGGTGCCTAATATTAAAGAAATATATTTCTAATAATAATATTTTTAACATATTATATTTTTTAACGATTATATGTTTTTATTTTCCATCTACAAAAAAAACGTAAGGATATATACACTAAAAACAAAGTTGACCATAATAAAACTCACTCGACAGTTGTGCAAATACATATACATAAATAAACATAATTTTTTTCTTTTTATGTGTTTATTAAATTTTTTGTCATTATTTGTAAAATTATATAATTGCTTAATCACTTCTTTATTTATACACACATATTTTTGATTCACAAACGTAATTAAAGTATTTTTAGGCGACTATATAATAACCACATCGTATTTAAGTTTTACTATATTGAGACAATTACCAATATTTAACTAAGTTAATTTTTTGAATAATATGATACAAAGAAATAACAGATTCATAGGAATAATTATAATTATAATTAATAAAAAATGACAATCACTTTTGTATACCTATTTATTTCGGTAAAAAAATGTTTCTAGTATAATATTATTATGATTAAATCATGACCAATTCATCTTTTTCATTCAAACATAATGTCACAGTCATCAGGTTATTTAAAGTAAATCCTATAGATGTAACTTAAGAATATAACACATATAAATGATATTATAGAACAATAGTATGTAGTTGCATCTAATGTAGTTATTATGAATGATAACTTAATGTATTTATTCACAGGTTCAATGTTGTGAACGTTTTTAGAGAAACACTCCACGTAGTTGAACGACTTGTTCTTACCTCAACATTACATGTGCAGGAAGTTATCTATAAGGTTCTATATATCTAGCCTACTCGTAGCATGCACGCAGAAAATGGGCGCTCACTTGGACATGTTTCCGGGCCAGACTTTAGACATGGGAGACAAAGAGCTATTCATAACGGTGGAATTCCTTCCCCTAGATTACTATGATGCCTCGAAACGGACTTTGTTTGTAAAATAACCCTCTGCGACCATTCCCATATCTGTTTCCAGGGAACAAATCAAGAACCCGCTGATCTCCTCATACTAATATTTCTGTTGTTTTATGTATTTTTTAATATCTTATGATTTTTGAACTCAATTACCCTCTGCACTGGGGGATGGCTAAAGAGCTATTTTGCAGGATTCAACTTATAAGTTGGTTATAGCTCACACGCAACCTATTCATATGCATAAACATAAATCCAGACAGAGTGTTTTTTATGCGTTTGTATCTCTTTTAATACATTTTACATAAGTGGAATTGAGGATGTATAAATAAAACAAAAAGTTCAATATTGTAAATATTGCATTGCGAGGGAGCGCAGAGGCTAGTTGGTAGCATGCGCTGCTCTCAATGTTGAGGGTGCTGGGGAAGACCGTTTTTGGTCAACCTCATTGATAAAATCCTAAGTTTGATGGACATATATATTGGCTATAATGATTACTCATATCCACACGGAAGTTGTAATTCCTTCGAACCAAATAGTTATAAAAACTGTGTAATAAAAGATACGATTTGTTTTGTATATAAAAAGAAATATATCATAAGTATATGCCTATGAGAGGGGGTGGGTGGGGAATTAATTTTTGTAACGTGGCGTTCATTTGTGGAGATCATTTTTGGTAGTTGTTCTTATGAATTAATAAAAGTAATTCATTATTGAATTGATGGCCTTTTTAAGATCACGTATTATAATAAGAAATAATTCTCTTAATATAGCAACTTTTACGATGATAATATTTGACACAATATTTGAAGTTATGTTAAATACATATTTGTAATATCTCGAAAGGCATATTTTTCTTTAAGAAAATGATATATTTACTATGAATAAAACGTTTCAAATTGCCAATATGGATTCATTCTTTGAGATTGATTGAATCTATCTAACGCCGGATGGTGGGGAGTATTACACTATGTAACAGGATTTTGCCCCCAGGCTGAAATTTCTAATTTGAGTCCCATTTTTTTACGTAGATTCCAAAAATGGCACTAAAATATCGTACGAAAAATGGTTTGGCTTTTATGGCCTTTTTGATAATCATGATTTTCATAATTTCTAATGGTTCACGCCCAGTTATCTTCGTGCAAAGTAAGAATACTCACAAATGTCCTGAATATTTATTTTTCTAGTATGTCAGTGCATTTCAAATCCGTTTTATAATTTCAATATCCTTTAAAGCCTATTTTTTCGATTAGTACAAAATATATTGGAATTATTAAAACTGATTTGAAATGCACTGACATACTAGAAAAATAAATAAATATGGTTTTATAGAATGTCATTCTTCTATTCTCTGAATTAATGTTGAAACCTCAACATCCTCGAGTAGTCAGGTGATTTTATTGATTTCATTATACCAACTACTTCCATTGTTATTCACTTTCCTTTTCTCTCAACCAATCACGTTCGATAACATATTTTCTTCATTGATTATTCTTAAAGATGGACAAATTAAAAAAAGTGCTGAGTCACACGGAAGATAATGGATAAATAAATACTCCCCTGATCATGACGTCACATTAAAAATCAAATGAGGATATTATAGAGAATATAGAGTTCTGGAGTACCGACTGTAGTGCTTAATATCGGGGTATTTGTGCGTTCTCCATTGTTGAGACAGACACAGTGAAAGAAAAAAGTGTTAATTAACTTTATCTGATCTAAACTTAGATGTATTTCACTAGAAGGGAATTATTTATATACAAGTCTCTCTGAGACAAGAGAAAGAAAACGCTTGTCTGTGTTGAATATCAGAGGGTTGTTAATCAGAACTAGAGAAAGACTTCATATGCTTCATATATTTTGTTTGATATACTCAATTAAAATATAATTAAATTATAATAATATATAATTAAAAAATAGAGCCTCACTTTCTCTTCCGTTCTTTCTATACCTGCCTTTCCCACAATAATGGAGAGTAGGCATAACGAAACCCCCGATATTCAGCGCTACCAGCCGTTACTCCGGCACTCTGTATTATTTATGCAGGTTACCCAATGAGCGAATTAATAGTACATCATTTGGAAGCAACATTACAGATATAAAGGGTGCTTGTGGAAAACATAGAATCAATGGATTTTACTTGAAAGTGATATTTTTTACATTGCCGAGAGGATAAAACACTACATTTTGGTATTTTGCATTTTTTAAATCACTTTAGAATATTCAAAGAAATAAGTTTGGCTCTTTGTATACTAATAAGTAAAAGTCTATGAATTATAATATCTTACTTATAATTAAGTTTTGAGAATGCCTTTCATTTCTCTCAATTTCTTTATGAACATGTCAACTGCTTTAGTATTTTTTCCTTCTTATAAGCACTCTATAAATTTATATATCTATAGAAGCATCATATATATATATATAGATAAATGATCCAAATAGTAATAATATCAACAATTGAAGTCATTCAGTGCTTATCCTCCTTCTCTCTCTCTCTTCCCTTCCTTCCACTCATTTATATTAGGATGTTGATCAATTTGGAGGCACATAGGAAGATGCACCTTATAACTAAGACAAGAGAAGCGGACTCTTGAGAAAGGAGTGAAGCGAATTGAGAAGGGGATTCGTTCTTCCCCTCTAGTGTTTTTTATTACATTTATTGTGATGTCCTCTACGAACAAAAGTCAAAATAATAGATCAGTTACTCGTGAAACAGGATGGAGAGAAGAAGATCTCACCGCGTCAGTTGCGAGAAGAGACGGAGCAACAACTCCAAGGCTCATTGGAAGAAACTCTTTGCCGTACGAAAGTTCTTGAGCCTTGCCAACTCCCAGTCCTCACAGGAACCCGCAAAACAACTCATATTCAACAAGTTCCGTGTTGGAAAAAAGATTGCCAATGGATCCTTTGGACAAATCCGGCTAGGAATATGGACGCGAAACAAGGAGTCCGTAGCCATTAAGCTTGAGCATCAAGAGGCCAAAATCCCCATGCTGTTCTTCGAGTATCGCTTCTACGAAACCCTTCTCAATGAGATCGGCTTCCCCAAGATCTATCACTTTGGTTCTTTTGGAAATACAACGCCCTTGTCATGGAGCTACTCGGACCAAATTTGGAGGAACTCTTCATTGCCTGCAATCGATCCTTTAGCCTCTCAACAGTTCTGCAGATCGGTATCCAGCTTGTTACACGAATGGAGGTGATTCATTCTCATGGGATCATATTCCGTGACGTAAAGCCTGAAAACTTTCTCATCGGCCACTCCTCGAACAAAAAGGGAAACCTCATTCACATCGTAGACTTTGGCCTTGCCAAGGAGTACATTGACCCACAGACGGGGCGGCACATTTCCTACTCCGAAAACAAGTTCCTCACGGGTACCGTCCGCTACATGAGCATCAACGCTCACAAGGGTAAGGAACAGAGTCGACGGGACGACATGGAGGCCCTCTGTCACGTCTTCTTCTACTTCCTATCCAAGGGAAACTTACCCTGGATGGGAACCTCTTGTAAAAACATTCGGGAAAAGTATCAGATTATTGGGGTAATTAAGGAAGAGACCCCTATGAAAATCCTGGGGAAAGAGTTCCCTTGGGAGTTTACGGTGTTCCTTCGCTACTGCCGATCCCTCAAGTTCACTCAGTCCCCCAATTATAACTATCTCCGTAATCTCTTTCGCAACTGCCTCAAGCGATTGGGAATGCAGGAGGACTATGTTTTCGACTGGAGCCTTCCACTCCGTGAAGAGAGTTCTCTGACCCTTGCCCTTGAGACGGAGAAGCAACAGATCGGCGAAGAAGAAGAAACTGGAAGTCTTAGCAATACCTCAAAAGTCCCTCCACAAAGAGTAGTTGTTGAAGTTAATAAACCAAGTGATCGCCAGTGCACTAATAATAATAATAACACCACTTTCAGTAATAAAAGGAGTAAAATAAAACCCAACAATAATGTTCCTGACAAGGTTAACAGCCACCAGCCCGAAAACGTCAATTCCGATCCATCCCTCTCCTACTCTAAGTCCAAAAGCCTCCCATCCTCCATCAATGTCATCATATCCTCCTCAATTTGCAGCAGCAAGAAGTCCTCGAAGCGAATGATAACCCAGGGAATACAGCGACACATCAAAAACATTTTCCACCTCCTAAATACAAGCAGTGACGTCACCATTCACGAAGACAGTGGCCCCGTTCCAAACATACGGATCGAGTACTGCTCCTCATCCTCCGAGTCCTCCTCCTCTATTTCTGTCAATTTAAAGAGCTCAGAGACTCCTCAGCCCCTCCTCGACACCCTACAAATAGTTTCATCCTCCTCTAAGCAGCCTCCCAATCCGAGTCCTCATCTCAACGACAAGAGTCAGAGAAAGGGGCATCTGGACCCAGTGTTTTTTCTTCTTCTAGGTCATCCAACGACACAGAGGATGAGGTTCTTGAGAAGCATATGTCCTTCTTTGCCTGTTGTCCCATGGTTAATCTCTGGTAGCAATAATCTTAGAGTCATTCTCGTCTATTGATCAAAAGCGTCCATTTTCGGTTGCACTGTCAGTTTTTAGTGTTAGTCATCCGGCCACTTAAATAATAACTACAATCCAAAAAGACTCAATGAAAGAATGAAAGAAACATATTGCACAAAAAAACTAATGGTATAACGAAATATATACTCTAAAAACAGATGAAACAACATATAAAAGAAAGGGATACTTATTACCCCTTGAGCAGTCAAAGTGTGTCTGAAGAAATGAAGCAAAGATGAAATGACTAAAAATACCCCGTGATGTTGGCTTAAGGAAATAAGTATAATGCTCTTTATGAAATATAATCTAGGTTTAGCAAATTCATTTTAGGACTTCCTTTCTTCGACTCCCCAACCCCCAAATCATTTCTCTTAGTAGGATATTCACTATTAACGTCATCAAAGAACTATTCAAACTAACATTTTTTTCTTATTTTCTGTTAAGTATCCAGTTATGATATTGGTCGGTGGGGAGACTTCACCGTCTATGACCATCAAAAGTCGATCGTTTTAGAGAATATAAAAGGAAAAAACGAGTCTAATAATCAGTGATGTTATTGTGATTCACAATACAATAATATATTTTGAATAAAAAAATGAACTCATAAAGATGACATTGCGTATTTGATAGCGTTTATCCACTTTTAGTATAATTTCCTGCCTACATTTTATCTTTTCTTTCACTTTAACATTTACTGAATTGACATCTCTTTCCATTACTTCCAAAAATATCTTCATATGTTAAGGATACAGATATAAATATGGCTCTTAGATTCATATTTTGTAAATCAATTTTTCTGTTTAATTTTAATATTCCACTGATCGAATAGACCAGTTTCCTAATTTAAACTTCAACTACCTTATTTCGAGTCTCAACTTTAAGTGAAAGCTCCTTTAATATATGTATAATATTATATCCTCGAACTCGCTAGTTGGAGTTCTCCCTTGCGAATATAAAGTCTTTAAATTAAAGTTTTTAATCGAAAAAATTGACCCTTGTATATGTACAAATTGGGGATATTTTCATATTTTTAATGTGGTTATATAAAAAATTGATTGACCTTTACTGCGAACTGTCATTGATATATGTTTCCTTCTGATTACCAACAAATAGAAACGACGTGTAGATGAAAATGGGGCATTTGATCGATAGTATTTAATCACAAAGCACAGGAAGACCCTAAGATTCTTCTCATTTTTCATTCCATCCCTCTTGCAGCCATCTCACACAATTATATCAAAAAGTATTCCATGAAATATTTTTTTGGGCGATGATCCACACAAATCACACATCCTTAAGAAACCTTCCACAAAATATATTATATCCTCTTAGTTCCTCTTAAAAGACAAGTCATACATCCAACTTAAATCCTCAGACCTAATAACACTAAAAAATACTTTTGAAATGAATCCAAAAGTGAAGTATCTAAAACAACAACTATTAAGATACATAATATATAAATTCAACTTAGTTTTCTTACCTAACTTTATTCAACGCAATAGACGAAGCATTCAACCTGTTCTCATCATTCCATCAACTTGTAAACTGACCAAAAATATTATAATACCCGATGCATTTATTTTGATATATTATATTGGGTATAAAATTTTATTGTGGTACCTTCATATAAATAAACTTTATATATATATTTGCATATCCATTTATTTCATAAAACACATTTGATACATTGAGCAATCGGAACGCTCCTGCCCTGTCGTTGCGTCCATGCTTTCATGCACTTATTAATCTTACCACACACACACACACACACAATAAACATGGATGGCGTCTCAGTAGTAAAAAAATATCATCTAAATTCTTATAAAGTTTCATTGAAATTTGCAGTGAAACAACTATTTACTAAACAGATTTTAGAATTCACTGAATCTTGATGGAGAGCTCTCTTTAACACTAGAAAGACGGTGAAGTCAATTTGACTGTTTTTTCGACTTTAGAAGCTAATGTCTAAAATGTCAGTTGTCCGATATGCTTCAAATTTTATGACTTTTAATTATTTCACAAAACAAAGGTTTTATCAAATATCTAATAAATATTTTAACTCAGTGAAGAGTTATGACAATTTATACCTAGAATGACGGAGAAGTCAAAATTATGTATTTTTATAGATTTAGAAAACATACTGTTTGTGCAACAAATATAAACCTGTTAAAACGCTATTGCTGCAAGTAGGTACTTGCACATACAAGTAAGTACTTGTATGTGCAACAAGTTTGAATCTCTTATGACTCATTGACAAAAGGACACCCAATGAATGATGTTTGGTCCAAAGTTTGGGGTCCACCGTATTTCAGAGAGACCATGAGTCGCGATCGATATAAAGAGCTCCCGAAATATATCCGGTTCGACATCAGATCTTCAAGAATTCAACGAGTTCAAAGTGAAAAATTTGCATTGACATCTACAATTTGGAACCGATTTATAGAATATTGCATTGCCTGCTACAAACCCAGTGCCAATATCACGGTCAATGAGCAGTGATTTTCAACGAAGTCACGTTCCCCATTTACACAATACATGGCAAACAAGCCCGATAAATTCGGAATAAAGTTTTGGTTGACTCTACATGCTTAGTCAATTAGGAAAAAAGGACCATCGGCCAAAAATCAGTCGTTCTCAAAGTACGTTGTAGGTAATGAAACTTGCAGAGCCATCAACGAAAGACGAAACATCACCAGTGATAATTTCTTCACTTCACTAAAACTGGCTAAATCACTAAAAAAAAGAATACGAACATTTTGGGAACTATGAAAAGAATGAGGAGGGAGGTGCCCAAAGCAATCAAGAACTTGAAACAGCCTCTGCATTATGCAATAGTATTGAAGCATGAAGACTTCACTTTTACGGTCTATCAAGGCAAGCCTTCAAAAAACGTTATAGTCCTAAGTTATGTACACAATTCGGTTGGTATTTCTAATAGTACAAAAAAACTTCCAGAAAGTGTTTCTTCTTACAACCAGATCAAATCTGGAGTTGATAATATAGATCAGTTAGCTCGTTTATATACCACCAAGGTGGCATCAAGACGATGGCCTCTACAGGTATTCCATAACATTTTAGATATGGCGGCCATCAATACAAAAATAATATACAATAACATCAATGGAACAAAAATAAGTCGAAGGATGTTCATCTTGCAACTTATGCAAGAACTACAATCCATGAACAAAGCCAAGTATAGTGGAAACGATGAAGATGTTAGTGGTGTAGAAAATGATAATGAAGAAGAGACCCCAGTGAAGAGAAAAGTTTGCCAAGTGCAAAAATGCAAGAATCATAAATCTAGCATTAAATGCTTTAGGTGTAAGATAATCGTATGTGGAAATTTACCACAAAAGTGGAAAATCGAAAATTATGTAAAATTTGACACTCTTAAAATTCAAACCAATTACTGTAAATAATAATAAAAATATAATTTATATCTTTTATTGGACCATTTTCATTGACCAAATTTTATAATCTCAATATATCTATTATTATTCGTTCCAATATCAAGTATAGTTTGATAACAAATTAAAAAATTAACAGAGAAGTCAAAATGACTGTTCCGTCATTCTAGGTAGAAATACTTTGCCGTCTTTCTAGTGTTAATTAGCTATTGTTGAAATGATACACTATAAATAGTTTATGGCATAGGAATAATAATCAAAGTGAATCATATCAATGTATTGATGAAGTAATATAGGAAAACTTATTCCAGCATTACCAAGAAAGTTATATCTTACAAAAAGAAATATTGTAATATTATCTCATATGGTTAATTAAAACAAAGTAATTTAATATATCATCTAAAAACTTTGTCAAAATTTGCATTATGGTTGACAATATATGTAAGTATGAACATAGAACAATAAATGCACTAAAATACCAAACATGTTTACTTTAGAGGATATTTGTTGCTCTAAAAGATGAAATGTCTCAAGGGATCTCTTGTTAAGTATAATTTGTTTAGTTCAAGTTTCCCAAATATTATATTTTTGCTATTTAAAAAACATTCAATAGCCTTTTCATTCAATGATTTTTTTTGTATTTATAAAATGATCCTCAGCTATTCATCCTTACATGGTATCAAAATCAACAGCAATAGGTGGGTAAAAGTAAAGTAACGTTTGAGCTACCCCACCCAAAGTCATATATATATATATATATATATATATATATATATATATATATATATATATATATACGGAAAAAGACTATTTCGTGTGTTAATAAAACATTATTTTTTGATGGGAAAAAATACCGTCGAAACTAAAACTTGGCTTGAAGAATGTTATCCGGACTCTGCTCCATCGAAAGCAACCATATGTCGATGGTTTGCTGAATTCAAACGTGGTCGTGTGAGCACGAATGATGATAAACGCAGTGGACACCCAAAATAGGTGGTTACACCAGAAAACATAAAAATAATCCACAAAATGATTTTAAATGACCGTAAAGTGAAGTTGATCCAGATAGCTGAGACTCTGAAGATATCGAAAGAGCGCGTTGGACATATCGTGCATGAATATTTGGACATGCGAAAGCTCTGTGCAAAGTGGGTGTCGCGAGAGCTCACAATCGACCAAAAACAACAACGAATTGATGATTCTGAGCAGTGTTTGAAGCTGTTCAATCGTAATCAATCCGAATTTTTGCGTCGATATGTGACAATGGATGAAACATGGCTCCATCACTTCACTCCCGAGTCCAATCGACAGTCAGCTGAGTGGACTTCATATGATGAACCGAATCCAAAGCGAGGAAAAACGCAACAGTCAGCTGGGAAGGTTATGGCGTCTGTATTTTGGGATGCACACGGTATAATATTCATTGACTATCTTGAAAGGGGGAAAACAATCAACAGCGATTATTATATAGCCTTGTTGGAGCGTTTGAATGATGAAATTGTTGAAAAACGGCCCATTTGAAGAAGAAAAAAGTGTTGTTTCACCAAGACACCATGTCACAAGTCAATGAAAACAATGGCTAAATTAAATAAATTGGGCTACGAATTGCTTCCCCATCCACCCTACTCTCCAGATCTGGCCCCCAGCGACTATTTCCTGTTTGCAAACCTGAAGAGAATGCTCGCTGGCAAGAAATTAAGGACAATGATGGATTAATCGCCAAGACAGAAGCCTATTTTTCGAATAAAACGAAAGATAACTATAAAAGTGGAATCGAAAAATTGAAAGATCGCTACAATCGCTGTATCGCCCTCGAAGGCAATTATGTTGAATAATAAAATCGAATTTTGTCAAGAAAATGTTTTTTTCTAAGTTAGTCTCGGGACTTATCAGCCGACCTTATATATATATATATATATAATATAAGAATGCCCATAGAAAAAATGCAATTTCAAAGCTCGCCTGAACATAGAAAGGGCGACGACATCAGTGTTCAGTACAGGATTTACTTTTTTTCTATTCCCGAGACAACTAAATAAGTTGGCAGCCCTCTTAATCACTGAAGAGATCTTTAAGTAGACATATTTCTTCTTTGTTGAGTATCCAGTAATTAGTTAGGTCGGTGATTTGCGCCGTGATTAGATTTCTTCTGGTTTGGTATGAAGATGACAATGCTAAAAATGTATAATTCTTGTTATAAAAATATATTGGAGTAATTAAAATATGTTTGGTATTCCCTCCATCTATACGTCTTGAAGAAAAAAGCTATAGGAAGAATTAAAAATATGCACATGTTGTGTAATGTCTGCACACGTAGTTTTCCAATAAATATGTGAGCTATGCACCCTTTATGCTATTATACCCTTAGAAACGCAATACGTAAGTCAAATGTCAGTGAAGGAAGATACAGTATAAATCGTACACTCTTACTATCTGTATATTTATACAGCTCCAAAACATTGTTCTTCAGACTTATTTTACTAAAATTATAAAACAGGGTTTCAATCGATACCTTTTATTTTAAAATGTATCTAAGCTTTCTCTAAGATTGTTAGTATTTTGATCAACAAGTTTTTTTAAATAAATCATCATACAGTGAGTGTGTAATCCGTTATATTTCAACAGGAAGTAGCTGGTCTAAAATAATATATATTTTAAATAAAATAAAACAAGACAATAATAAAAACACAAACTAATAAACAACGTATATGTATACGAATATACAAAATATAAACAAAAAACCACATCGATTTTTGGGGAAAACATGCCTTGAGATCGGAGTAACCTACAGCGCCACTCCCTCGGCGAGAGCTATTGCTGCATCACTGGCAGCTCTCCACGTCCTGGCCTGTCGTAACTGTGGACTTTTATTCCAGGCAGTTCTTGCAGCACATACCAGGGTATCTGCCTGCCAGAGGAGGGGGTTTGGGACGATTCTGGCTGCGTCAGATCTGGTCTCCTTTTCATTTTTCGTCTCGAAGAGCATGAGGCCAAGTGGGGTTCTCCCTCCTTCTTCGACGTCCCTACTCCAAAATGCCTTCCACGCCTCCATGGCTGCCGACCGCACGGCCATGGTGTTGATGGATGGAAGCCCTGCCGACTTCAGGAGACTCTTTGCTATTTTATTTATATTTATCTAACATCATTCAGAGCAACCTGGGCAGCTGCAAGTGGTCCTGTGGGGTTACTGTCTCCAAACCGTACGGGTGTGACCGCTGAGACAGGAAGGTCGGCTATGCTGTCTCAGCCGTCACACCCGTACGGTTTGGAGACAGTAACCCCACAGGACCACTTGCAGCTGCCCAGGTTGCTCTGAATGATGTTAGATAAATATAAATAAAATAGCAAAAAGTTGTATGAATACTTGTCTAAAGAGTGTATAAAAAACAAAAATATACTATTTTAATGCTCTTGAAATTAAATGTAAAGGCTATTTTTTCTGTGACGATAGTTTTTATTAAAAATTGGTCAACTACCATTTAATAAAGACTAAAACTCTACATAAAATAAATGGAATAAAAATCCTTCTGGACAGTTGTTTGGAAACAATAAAAATAACTTTTCTTGCACTCATTAGTTAGTTAGAAATTTATTACTGTTTACCATAAACTTGCAGTCATATTAAATGCAAAATTATTTTCACATAAATATAACAGTGTAAAATGTAAACTATACTATAGAATCATAGATCACTTTAAAAATATAAAAATATTCTCTAGAATTGCGAGAAAATATGAATATGAATTAACATTTAAGAGCTAAGTGACTGTCAAGAGTCTCATATACAAGAACGACATATCCGATAAATCCTTAGAACCCACTTCAAAGCTTTTATATATAATGCTGTATGAGATGACACAAATTGAAACATGTCTTCTGTCCATTTCCTAGAAGGAGATCCCGAGAGAGGAATTTTAATGGAGAGATTATGCAGGTCCTCAGCCTCAACATAAGAGTTTGCCATAATTAGTTTTGCTATTAATGTAAAAATATTGCTTTACACAGCATTTATTGCCATTGAGTTCGGAGGGGGAAGGTTTTTTTTACAATTTGTAGACTCCAAATAAAAAATAACCCTTATAAATTTATTTTTTTCCTATAATGTTTATATATACATATATATATATAATATGTGATATCCACAATGCAATAAAGTCTCTTAAAGAGGGGGAAAATGGGTTCATTTTCACAAAACTAAGTTTTAAAAGTCGTTTCACCATTAATAGCGCCGGCCAGTCATCGAATGTATGTAAAATGTTATTTTATTATTACCACCAATTGTTGAACAGATAATAATTTTTTTTAAATATATTAAACTTTGGAATTGGGCAGTAAACTTTAACCAGCCTACAATGCCCTGCGTAGAGCGGAGAAAACCAAGGCAAGGGCGTACAAAAATGATGAATTATACAAGACAGAGATGAAAGGAAATTTTTAAGACACAAAACCAGGCAGAAAATTTTAATCATGAACTGGAAAAGTGTTGTGACTAATGGCACACATCTCCAGAGTCGAAACATCACAAAATCTATTTTGGAAATGTCTTTTTTTTTCCTCATCAGCAAGGCCTTTATTTATCTAAGTGACAAAAAGTAACATACTTAAATAAATAGTAAAATAGGAAAATTGTGCTTTTTACAATAAAACATAAATAAACATTCTAGTAATGTCTTTTGCCCTTATTCTGATACAAAATTCCACAGTGAATATAATTCGGGTTCTATCTTCCACATAAGCCTTTGAAGGAATGATACAATTTCATATCAGGTTCGTTTGAAGTTGTGCCCATAAGTATCCAGTTCATAATTTCCAATGAAGTGTAGTATCTTATCTAATCACGGCTATGATACACACCCATGTCTTCACTACCGTACAGTAATATTTTTGAGCAATATTCTGAAAGATGCACAGACACCCACCCCTATAGTTTTTTTGGACGTTTATTGCGGAGATATAGGACTTGTGAATAAGAGAGTTGAGCCAGTACTCTTCTTCTTCTAAGGCTAGTTCAGATAGAAGTAGCCTCAGTGGAATAACTCTAGAATAATAAAGATCAATTCCTTGAGAAATATTTCGCAACAGTTGCACTTGACCATCCAATTTGAACTGAAAGTGGTTCAATTAAGTTCTTTACCCCAAACTTTGCCCACTCTATGGCGAGAATAATGACAAATTTGCCAATTTTGACGTTATGAACTTCACAATTATTGCCCGGATTCTAAGAACCTTAAGGAAGTCTATTTGTTTTGCTTCTATTAATTGCAAGACTTGATTTACTATCATTTTTTTAAAGGACAATAGACTGTAAATCCTTTTTATGAGCTGTGCTTTGAAATTGGCTAATGGATGTTAGGGTTTAAATTTACATTTCAAATGCGATGACCATGATATAATAATAATGTGACAGGACAAGTTATTGGTTCCTTAAAAACGACGGTATGTTCTTATAATCGTCCTGATTGATCTTATAAATTGCGTTGAACTAGATGATACTAGTTGCACAAAGTCTACAATCCATATCCAAATATCTGATTAATGTACAAGTTATTTAAAGTATTGAAATGTGCGGCCGTATTTTTAAAGGCTGTACGAAAAAAATATAAATTCTGTAGGAAATGGTAGAATGTGAAATCAAATTATTATCATGCATAAAGTGACAACGTGCATCAAATTGTTCTAGCTGTTGCTGGAATTTGATCATCCACTGTAAGTAAATATATAATTGATATCTACAAACTCCAAACTGCATATCACCTCAGTTATCGTTATTATGCCTTATTTTACGAGATAGGCATAGTTTCGCAAAAGGAAAAAAAAAACAATACTAAAGTAATTGCAATAATGAATTATTTCATATAAAAATATTCGGAATACTATACGTGTATTTAAATTTTTAACACGGTGCCCAGATACTTCGTATCGTGTGTGTTTTGTCGTATATGCATTGCAAACGGAATAATGGATGTAAAACAAAATATTCACAATTTTGAATTCAATAGATAGTTTTGAATGAAACATTTCACTTGTTTTCATTGAATTTTCGACTTTCTATGATAATATGTTGAACGTACTTTAAAAAATACTACTTTTATTTTCATTGCACAGACTCAATAAAGTTGGCATATCTTTGCCTTACAATTTCATAGGAATTATCTGACTTAGTTATAATTTTTGGTATTTTCGTAAATAAAAAAATGAAGATATATATATATATTGGTAAATAACTTATAAAGGAAATCAAAGTTCCACAAATTTATATTAACAGTCGAAATAATATATTTCCACAGGCTAATCGAAATAATAAACTAATATAGTTGCATTTAAGCAAAGAGAAGTGAAGATAGTATTTAGACATAAATAAACTTGGATTTTTTGCAATTCATTATTAAATTATTTGATGTAACTCCAAAATTATACAATTATTTATTAGAAAACATAAATAAATGACCTTAAAGGTTTATAATTGAATTTCATTTTAGAATTATATCACATCCATAAAATAACACCCATATGAAATGCAAACAAATCACATATCATTAAAAACATTTTCCACTCGGATACCTCTAAAGTCCTCAATTTATAAGTGCAATTTTTCCAAAAATTTGGTGCGAAATGTAGTTATGATCGTAAGAATTCCAAATTAGCTCTTGTCTTTAAGTACAACCAAAATGAAACAAGATATTAGAGTTTTGAAATAGTCTTTTACGCTATTTTTTATAGTGATAGCTTAACTTTTTTTTGATTTTAATATAAACTAAGTTGTTATTGTTTTTACTGTCTTTTAAATTGTACAAGCTGCTAATTTTTTTTTCATTCAAACGTTTTAATGTAATATTATCTCATATTATTATATCACTTTATCTTAAAATACGTTCAACTATCAGCAAATGAGCTAAATTTAATTTGTAACACGGGATTCCCCCCCCCCCCCCACCGAAATCTGCTAGGGAATCATTGCCCCTTGACAAGATTTGATGGCACGAGCGGTCATCTTGTTGTCGCTAATCCAATACAAACAGCTGAGTAAGTCCTTTATTGTTGTCCTTGATGAGTCTTCACTGGTAATTGTGTACCCTTGCCAAGTCATTAACTAGGACTTGCACTTCCTTTAAATTTACCTAATTCATCAACTCCACCGTGGTCGAAGTGGAGTGTATAGGTGTATCACACTTTACCCTGATAAAAGTCATACAAATATAAAATAATATTCGTGGACACACAAAGAAGGCGACAAATTAGGATTTGTTTTGAAGTGGTATCAAGTTTTACTAAAATGGAATTGATTTTTTATAAAAAAATAAATAAAAAATTCTTGTTTAGGAGTTCTTACAGTTCTAAATCTTTATATTGCGTTAAAATATGTGCATTCTTACATTTTAAAATTCTCGTTAACACCGATGTATACTAAACTAAAATAATTTCTTTGAACCAAAAAAAAATCATGTTTTACTAGCATCATATTTTCAAGTTATTTGCACTTTGAGAACAATTGTTCTCATGTTTTTCTCTAGCGTTTTGCCATGAACGCTTCAAAAGGTAAAGCATCACCAATTGAGAGATCCGATTGTAATATAAGAAAATGGCTTAAAATCTTTTGTTTCCTTTGTTTTAAAGTGTTGTAAAAAAGGACATAATAATATTTTGGAACACTTCTGGCTGAAGTACCGAATCATAATCTACACACTTTCTTCGGGAGTTTTATTGGTATTGTAATATTTATCAAGGCACAAGTCAATATTCAAAGTTTCGTTTAAAGTGACAAGTATTTGATCAGTTAAAATTGAACTAAATCTCCAGGTCCTTTCTCAACAAAACATTCCAAATATTATCTTCCGACTTCGATTATGTCAACTATAAGAAAATTTTCATAGATATTCTCTTTTCTTTTAACAATTTATAATTACTTTGTGAAAAAATTGTATAGTAAAAAAGGCTTTATTTATAGAATAGAAAATAAGTAAATTCAAAAGACACTCACACACACACACATATATAAATAATAAATATATAAATATATATATATTTATTCAAACATTATATTTATAAGTGTAAGGCACAAAACCTAGTCCATGTTCAGTACAATTATCTTAAGTCCATACATTCAAACTCGTACATTTTTCATCTTAGTCATCGACGTAATTTAATTTATGTATTTGCAGTATGTATATATGTATATGTGCATGCGTAGATGGTAACTATTCCCTCATACAAATGGATTTCATAATCATCCTAGCCAATTGTAAATTAATTTAGATGGACTTATCAATGATATATCTGCGTTATGTAGGCTATCTATGTGGGAAATGAAAAAAATATATTTCAATACAAATTCATATTAAATCATAATAAAGCTGTTTATGTGAATATGTGCATTTACTTTATATAAAGGATGTGATAGAAGACGTTACGAAGGTATATAAAATAATGTACCCTTGAGAAAAAAACGACAGGGATGTATGGTTTTGATTAGATACTAATAAATGCTCTAATATATATATTTTTTTTTTCTTGGCCAGAGGGCATATATTTTGACAGATCAACCAACGATATACAAAAAGGTTGTGCACATACTTAGTGAAAAACGATCAATAAATACCAATTATTTAAACGAAAATATAGGAAAACATTAAAATAATTTGAAAACAAACATATCAATAAAAATTATATCTCTAATAAATTTTTTGAATATAAAGAGGCTATTGGGATGATACAAGAAAGGTCGTCGTTTTTAACTGTTCGCATTTTATATAATATGTAGTGAGCTTTAGTTATGACGGCGTTACATTTGGCATTCTTTGTGAATGTCAGAAAGTCTTCCTCAGAAGTTTTGGTCTTGAAGAGGCTCTCTAGTGAGATTCGGAGGGCTTGGTAAGTTTCTGCTAATGCAGGGCAGTTCCAAAGGAGATGGTCCGTGGTCTCGGGGTGTGCTTTATAAAAGAAACAGTTCTTTCGATCGTCTTTGAAAAACTTGCCTGCCACCTCCAGCGAACCGGTCAAAAGTCGGTATTTGAACCATTTCTCTGAGGACGTAAGAAATCTATTATTCACAGCGGTGACACAATCGCTTATACTTCTTTGTATCCCACGTCTCTTTAAGTAGGCTTTAAAAGGTACTATTGTTGAGACTGTGGAAGCATTGCGTAAAACCTTTGTGGATAAAAAGGAGATCTTGATCCTGAAGGGTAAAAATGGACGATTCACTCTAGAAAGCTTCCCGAAAACACTAGTAAAATACTTATGTGCAAGTCTGTTTAAAAATGCTCTAATGGTGATAAACCACAAGGATATTTATAAATCAAGTAATTAATACTAAAACAATCAGGAATGGTAAAGTCGTGCAACCTTTCAAAACACAAATACAAAGTGGGATCGACTAATTTATTTAAATGCCGCGTGAATGAAGGAGTGGAAGTGTGTAGATGAATCGTTTTATAACTACCTATTTATCTTCAAACTAGACGACAATGGGGAAGGTTTGTGTTGCTCCGGGTTGCAAGAATGGCTACAAACCAAAGGCCAATGAGGGAAAAAAGAGACGGTTTCATATGTTCCCCAAGGATGAGTCCCTACGCCAGCTCTGGACAAAGGCTATTCCGCCAAAAAATTAGATACCTTCAAGACATTCTGCGTTGTGTGACGTACATTTCATGCCCTCCGATTATAAGCCAGAGTTTACTGACTCTAATCCATCACGTTCAGACAGATCTGGAAAAACTCTTCGTCTTAAGATATTAAAAAAGATGCCGTCCCTTCCAATTTTCCAAATCTTCCTCACTACTATTCAAAAAAGCCTCCTCCAAAGCGCTCCTCCACCTCAACCTCCTCCTCACGACTCCTTAATTAAATTAAAATGGATAGGACTTGCCTTCTGAGCGGCGTTCAAGAACATTATGATGTAAAAGATAAAGAGCTGGTGTTCTTCAAGATGAACTTTAGTCATGGAGGACCGTCAATAGACTTCAGTCTAAAGATTAATGAAGAAATGGCAATCCATATACGGAAAGCCAAACTTCATTCCTTAACCTTCTTTATATATATATTGTTTTTCACATATCAAAACTTGACTATTCCTCAGTATTTTCTGATTAATACTGATTCATACAACTACGATTACTTTATTCCCTGCTATGTTGTATTTTTCAGGGTGAAAGATAGAGATTTATCTTTTAACCATCTCGAACATATCACCAAGAACAATCATATTACAAAATGTGACGCCCTTCTTTTGGCCTTCTTAAATTCATTGACATCAAACTCTTCCACCAATCAACTATTTAGCTTGGAAGATGAATTAAAGACAGCTTTAAATCATTTGACAAATATCTTGCCCCATTTGGACGAAGCAAAAGAGAAGAAATTAAACTTTTTGATTGAACAATTATCCTTGTTGTTTAAATGTCCACAACAACGGAGATACAGTCCTGCCTTGTACGCCTTATCTATGTCCTGGAAAGGTTTCTCAACGAGTCTTTATAGAGATCTACGTAAAGAAGTTCTCACATTACCTACAATACGTCACCTTACGGAACTTTCTTCATCTTTGAATTTAGAAACTGGATTGGCTGACTCTATAATAACTTACCTAAAGGCTCGCTTCAAGGCTTTAAGTCAAAATAGGGTTAAAAATATTAGTATAATTTTTGACGAAACATATTGTACAAAACGAGTTGAATATTTTGGAAAATGATACTTAAGCTTTGGAAATTATTTTAGCAGAATGCGAAGATGACCATTTCTTTGAAAAAAAAATTCTACAAATCGCCGCAATTTTTTAAATTGTATGTCCAAAAATTATGTTTCGGAAATCAATGATCAAATTCACAAAAACAAAAGAAAAACAAGCAGTCAAAATATGATAAATAATTCTAAGAGATTGAAAAGACTTAAAGGAGAATAAACAAAATGTATGTATGTTATTATAATTTTGCAGAATGTCTTAATCTATTCTGAATGTATCTATGTTTATTTAATATATGCCCATAAAATTTGTAAATAGTAAAAAATATATATTTCGTTCTCAAAATCATAATTGTTATGAAATTAATAAGGAAAGGGGAGAATGTACGCGTATTCTCCTTTTTCCTTTTTAGACCCCTAGTCGTATTTTCCTCCCGAGCCTTCTTTCCTTGTTGTTTTAGTATTCATTGATCAAAGTGATGACTAGAATATTCGGAAGTGGATGTCAAGGGTGAATAAGTTTAATATACATATAAAACATACAAGCCTGGCAAAAATTGTGTCATAGCAAATAATTTTTTTTAATATATATATGTATATATATGCCAAATAAATAGTCTCCATTTGTTTGAATTGTATCCGACTGGATATGAATAAACATTATAGCATTAAAACTACTCTATCGAACCTAAGATCTTATCAATGAGGTAGACTAAAAATGACCATCCCCTCTCAGGATTTGAACCTGTTCCCCCAACATTGAGAGTTGAACACGCCTTAACGCACACGGCTATCGCGTTCCTTTTAAAATTGTAAAAGCTTGGCTCGATTTCACTTCCACGAAATGAAATTGTGTCAAGGAATCTCCATCTCTCTAGAGTTTCATTCAATGTATGAACAGTCTATTGATTACATATTTCCACCCAATAATTATAATTTCCTTTGTACGTTTTAATAGAAACGGCGGTCTTTTATTTACCTTAACTGGTTCCTGACACTTCATTTTCTTTATAAAAAATTCGAAGCCAATTCCTTGAAAATGTTTATATTTTTACTACAGAATGATCTGATTTGCAGTAAATTTCAAGAATTTACTTTATCTAATATAAAGCTTTCAGCTTCTAAAAGTATACTTTCAAGCACTTCTAAATTGTCCCTTATTCTAAAATTCTCTGAAGCCATTTATAAAGAAGAATTTTCCTCAACAAGTCCACCAAGCATATTTTAAGAAAATGTTTTAAGACATCTCTCAGGAAAAAGGATCCATTTACGAACTTATTTAATTTTGTTACAAATTTGAGATGGAAAAGACGTCAATTTTAGCATAAGTATTATTTTATGCAAAATGAATTTATTCCATTTTTTTGTATTTCATTTCTTATAAGGGTTGAAGTACATGCGTAAATTAAATAATAAATAGACATTATAATTTAAAATTTACACTCCAACATACGAATACTGTGATATTCTCCAACCAATCCTACTGACTGCGCCATGTGATATTCTCCAACCGATCCTACCGACTGCGCCATGTGATATTCTCCAACCGATCCTACCCAACTGCGCCATGTGATATTCTCCAACCGATCCTACCGACTGCGCCATGTGCTATCCTCGGATGGGATGAATAAAGTTGGACAAGGCGGAATATTGAAACCAAGTGATCTTTATTACTCCAATGTAGATCAAAGAGTGAAGACCCATATAAAAGGAGTCAGTCTCTTTTATAGTAAAATTTCGGGAGGGGGAAGTATTCTTTGTACACAAGCAAAGAGTCTTGCATGAGCAAGAGTAAAGAGGTATACACAAGCAAGAGTCTTGCTTGAGCAAGAGTAAAGAGATGTACATAAGCAAAGAGTCTTGCCTGAGCAAGAGTAAGGAGATTTACACATATGAGTTATACATACTATTACATGCCCCCCAATGGATAGTAGACAAGCTTGACAATATCCATTTAATATCCAATTCTATGAGGCGGCTTCGCGTTTCTTCGTGCACGGTATAGTATGTATAACTCATATGTGTAAATCTCTTTACTCTTGCTCAGGCAAGACTCTTTGCTTATGTACATCTCTTTACTCTTGTTCAAGCAAGACTCTTTGCTTGTGTACATCTCTTTACTCTGCTCATGCAAGACTCTTTGCTTGAGTACAAAGAATACTTCCCCCTCCCGAAATTTACTAAAAAAGAGACTGACTCCTTTTATATGGGGTCTTCACTCTTTGATCTACATTGGAGTAATAAAGATCACTTGGTTTCAATATTCCGCCTTGTCCAACTTTATTCATCCCATCCGAGGATAGCACAAATACTAAAGGATAAATCCAAACTTTATGAATTGTTTATAAGAGGTAATTTTGATCCTCAGGTTGGGTTCAATCATGCCCATGACTGATAATCCTGAATATGGAGAGGTCATATTCTTGCCGGCGAGACATCAGCCAGTCGATTGAGATCGTTCTTGAGAGAGACATCTCCCTTTTGCATGATGGACGTCTTAAAGATGCCTTTTTGAGAGACCCATTCGGAACCGGTCTGCCGGTAGGAGACGATGTGGTTGATATTCATTATCTAGACTCTAAAAAAAGCTTTGTGCATTGCACATTTAAATATTAGTGTATAAATAAATATAAAAAATATCTATGAAAAACTTTTCTAAAATATATAAAATAAACATCTAACAAAACATTAAAACATAAATAAAACAATCCACGAATAGACAATAAATAATAGTCTAATAAAACTTTAACATCCTCTTAAAAAATTTAAAATGGCTGTAAGACTTTGTTGGGAAATAATTAATTTCTTCCATATTAAAATTCTACAGAAGGTGTCTCTCTTTATTTTTTTGCATAATTGTTGCAGTCTTTTGTACATTTTTTTTCTAAAACTATGTTATTTTCTATAGAATCCCTATGATCTAAGAATATATATACCCCCAAAACTATCTTCATTTCTTGTAATTTTAATCATTTATATCAAATAAAATATAAAATTTGTCGTAAATTGAAACTTCTAAAATTGATCTCTAGCCCATATTTTCTCAATTTTAAACTATAATGTTTATTTATGTTTTAAAACACATTTGCTTTCAATTTATGTAAATGTCTCATTTTATTTATGTACATAATAAACGAACTGGTTTGAATTTATTTCTGAAAATGTAATGTTTCTTTTGAATATTCATTGATGTGTCCCTGGCTACCTGTTTAGATTCAAGACATGTCGCGTGCAAAAGCTTCCACTTTCGTCGCATTTTCCCTCTTCTAATGCAGATAATAAACAAAGATGGTGATATTGGGTCAACCAGCAGTTGCTGCTGACCAAAAAGATTGTCTTCAAAGTAGTTAAAAATACCACAGAGGCTTACTACAGCCATTCTTATACAATTGTTTTCCTGATTGCTTGACAGTTTCAATATGTACTTCCCAAATGATGACAACCACGATTTTTTTGCGAGCCTTTCAGAATCTCCACAGCGTATCACCTGCCTTCAGAGCTGCAAGACGCCCTGACCGATGTTTCTTCTGACCGCACATTGTGTAATACTCTCTCAACGTTGTCACTGGAAGAGTTCCAGCCCTCAGACGCAAGATAATACGCATCACTTTTTAACGCTGCAACCTTTGTGCTGTTGTCTCTTACGTCCACATATCTATGAAAAATAATTTTTCTGCGCTGACATACATCAAAAGCACAGATCACGACTCCTCAGTGTTGAAAAGGATCTTCGTGTGGCAGTATCAAATATAAAGCCAAGAATGGATGTGCTCTATTAAGCCATTACATTAGTGGTTCTATCTGGCTTTGTGAACAAAGGAGACACACCAAACGGATGGGAGTGTTTTTTTCTTTCCTTTTTTTCTGTGCAGGTTTCATATTTTGTTGATTGTCGTTTTCTTTCATTAAAAGAAATATAAAGTTTGCATTGTTTTTTTACACTTAAACCGTGCTTGAACAGCATTTCTTTCGATCGTTGACCTAAGGATTGTTATGAAACTAGGCTCTTGATACTGCTTATGTTTCATAAATATTTATTTTTTTTTTAAGTTGCTGAAGTGTGATCATAAGTGCTTGTCTGATTTGTATATCCGACAGTCGTTTTATCGATCAGAGGTTCTTTCAGCACCAAAGACAGCGTATTTTCATTGCATTTTTTGGGGGGAGGGGGCCGTATTAACATTAAATTATGGGGGTCGCGACTTTATAAGTTTGAGAACCACTGATCTAGTGTATGTGCCCCACTCTGAACTATAAAGAACGCAATTACACATAAGCTTGACTTTGATCTAATTATTCCTTAGCACACATGACACAAACGTTAGCCTAAGCGTGTGTAATCGAGTATATTTGTCATGGGGCACATTAGCTACATTTGTAACTAGTCTAAAATAAATAAATAAAACAATAGAACTATGTAAAAAACAAATAAAATGCCAATGCAGAATGGATTATATGGGGGCGCTGCGTCCAATGATCCTAGCTGCGGTCCTGGCAGTGTGAAGGGTCGTGGCTGATCTCAAGGCCTTAAACATGTTCCACACTGATATTGCGTGGCATGCAGAAGTAACTGTCTCCCTCCCAAGTGGATATGCCACGGGAGTGGTGGACCTCATGGGCCTCCTCGGATAGGGAAGACGAAATCACCACCGGTTTCCTGGCACTGTCGCCCCCGTCGTTGGAGTAGAAGCATTTCCAAGTCTCCATGGCCACCACCTTGGCGGCCACCTCGTTGAGGGAGGGAAGGCCTGCTTCAATTTCAAATCACACAATCGCATCTGACGAAATATGCATAATCTTTTGGACGATAAGACGTACAAGAAATAAATTGACATGCTTCATAATTGGATCTGGTAATTAAGGAAATAACTATGTAATATCTCTACTCATCGTCAAGCCTCAGAGGTCCTGAAGAGAGACTAGGAGCTAAATAGAAGGGAAGTTAAAATATAGTAAAGGGCCTTCCCCTTCTTTTACTTTTGTCAGAAAATCCTCCCAGTTATCCGTGCCGTGGAAGAAGAAATAGTAAGAGCTTATGGAACAACATTGGAACCGTCTGATTGGCTAAATTCTACCTCACCTCGATATGGGAAGGCCTTCCACATAGAAGCTATATAATCTCCTTGATGCAAGGGCTCCTCTATGCATGCAGGGTCAACGGAAGATGCATTCCAGCAGGGATACGAAAATACGTGGTCCAAAACATAGAAACTCTTGGATCTGCAACAACATAGTCAACAAACACTATACCACAAAAGCTATATTCCTTCTCTGAAGCGTCCAAAAGACAGGATTGGCGGCGGATTGTGCCAGTTGGGATTTATAATTCCAAAATATTATAAAAAGATTGTAGGGGAGTTAGGAGTTTTTCCTGACAAAGAGTGGCGACTTTTATATACTTCTTCAGAGTAATATTCTTGGCTACACTTAGGTACCCCCTTAACTAATGAAGTTTTGGAAAAAATTTCACCATTTCTTGCGTCGATGCAAAAAATTATATGGCATGCTACCCCAATATTTATCAGACTCTTCGTTGATATTATTCACAAAAACAGGGGTGTCCGACCTTTTATTAATAGATTTGGTGATCCCTCATCCTTAGAAAAAACAGCTCTTGTGAATGGAATTATTACAATCCACGACGTGGGGCAGCTTCCATTTTCGCAGAAGGTAGATTTAGGTTTCCTCTTCAGAGGTCTCTCAAAACCATGTGCCCTACAATGCCGTGGTTTTTAAAATTGAATCTTGACAGGCAGAAGTTTTATGAAGAAAAAGAAATAATAAGTAAGTTTTTAAGCATTTTTAGTCTTCCTTCCTCATGGAAAAAAAGAATTTCGTGTTCGACCTGGAGTATTGCTGATGGGTCCAAATTTACAGCTCAATTTCAAATCTCGACTCGGCTCATTAATTTTTTTATCCTTGCAATAATTGTGGCATTCTATACAATAATATAATACACGCTTTTGTAGATTGTCATTTTTTAAGGACTGTGAGGTATTTTATTCAATTAAATGTCTTTCCGCAAGAAGATATCGACTCCAATATCATTAAGGCATCGATCTTGTTTGGACCCTTCAGGCGAAAACAGAAGCTGGCATCTCATCATAAGGCAATTGAATATTCGCTGTTAAGCATAAAATCTTTAATAGCAAAGAAATTGACAAATCATTCGTATATAAAAATTGAAGACCTCAGAGCTATAATGATTGGGACAGCTGCTCGGTATTGCGCTATGGCAATTAAAATTCCAAGCGTCTCTGCATCTTCGTGGACATGTGCTGGTGACCTAATAAGGTTCATTCCCTCCAATTCCCTCCAATACCTCAATATCATCAAATCTACCATACGTAGACACCGCCGTTACAGATTGAATAGAGATTAAGTTTGTTTTGTTTTTTAGGTGCATATTATATATTTAGGTTTTTTTTTTCTTTAGACAGTAATTTTGAATTACAATGTTCATTTATGTTTTGGTTTTAACGTAACTGTCTTTAGATTTTTATATTTATATATTTGTTTTTCTATGTTATTGTGTATTTCACTATATTTTTTTTAGAATAATAAATATATATTTTAACCCCAAAAAAAACAAAAAAAACAAGGCGGTTTTCTTTAAAAAGTTATATACAAAACACAATGTCACATAAAGAATTATTTTTAAGAGTTGATACATCTTTGCAGGCTTTTGGTTTTATTATTGTTCTTTTAATAATGAATTTACCTGTTTCCCTATCAATCCTTTAATACCCACCCTCATTTGTATTATAACCTTTTTAACATGTCACAAGTCATTGTAATTGGATGTTTTTGAAAATTGTATTGAAATATATATTGAATATTTAAAAAAAAATATAGTAAAGGGCCTTGTTGCCTATTCATATACAAGTACCTCCATATTGTTAGAGAGTTGTCTTTTCCATCGCCGTGATTGTGACGCCATTAAAGCCATCGGGAAGCGGCAAAAGTATTATAAGAATTCGTATCTTAGAATAAATAAATACTACTGAAGTCAAGCATCTATGCTGATTGCTTACTGATTTTTGTGTCCCTGCTGACAACTCTCTAATCCATGCATCCTCGCTGACTGCTCACAACCCCCTGAGTCTCCATGTATACGTCACAAATAAAAATAGTAACTTCGGTAGACATAATACATCAGAACAGAAATGTCAAACCTTTTATTAATAGATTTGACGACCCCTCTCGTTTAGAAAAAACCGCATTGTTGAATGGAATTTTTATTTTCATGACCTGAGATCGGATTCCACTTTTGGTAGAGGAAGGTTTCGGTTTCCACTTCAGAGATCTGTAAAAATCTTATGCCCTTCTATGCCGTGGGTTTCAAAACTCATATTTGACAGGTAAACATTGAATGAAGTACGCATATAGCGAGAAAGTTTTTAAATCTTCTAAGTCTTCCTCCGTCATGGGAAAAAAGAATTTTTAATTCAACCTGTGGAATCGCTGACAGGTTCAAATTCACGGCTCAATTCCAATATCAGCAGGCCTCATCAATTTTATTATCCTTGCAATAAGTGCTGTTTTTGGTTTAATAATGCACGCCTTCGTGGATTGCCCTCTACTGAAGACGATCAAGCACTTTACTCATCTAAACGTTTGTGGTAATATGGACTTCAATTCGAACGTGATTAGAGCTACAATTCTTTTTGGAGCATTCAGAAGAAGAAGGAAGATCTCTCCTCATCAAAGGCTGTTGAATTTGCACTGCTCAACATGAAATCATTAATTGCGAAGAGACTGACAAGTAACTCTTATATTCGAATCGAAGACCTTAGAGCAATTATGATTGGGGCAGCGGCTCGTTATTCACCCCTCTCAATAAAAAATCCAATTAATCTGCGACGTCATGGACATGGGCCGGATATTTGATAAAGTTTAATCTTCAAATTCTCTCGAATACCTCAAACTCATCAAATCGACAATAAGACGACATCAACGTTTTATATTGAATAAAAAAGAATTTTTAATAAGCCATTTTATATTATGGTTTTTTCTTTAGACAGTAGTTTTGAATGTTCTTATATGTTTTGTTTTTAACGTAACTGTCTTAAGATTGTGTTTTTGTATCTCCTACTTTCTAGTGTATTCTTATATTTTTAAACTGTATGGATTTTAGCCAATAAATTCACAAATGAAAAGATTAGATATATTTTCCAATTTAAAACATTTAACTTTCAAGATTCATTTAATATATTAATGACGTATCTATAGTTTACTTTTGTTCTGGTTATATCGCGCATTCCTTATGTAAAACTATAGCCTGTCATTCTTACCACAACTTATTGACAGCTTTAATAAAAATTCGATGTAAAATTATTTTCCTTAGAAAATATGGATGATGAAAGTAAACTTTTAGATCAAATTAATCGAGGTGGGCTAACTCGTCCTTCTGATGTTCTTTTTTTTTACCTGTTCCTTTTTTATGCATTTTTTCAGAAATTCAAAATTCTTCCCCTTCTTAAACAAATATTTTTGTTCTTTCGTTTATTAAACATTTGGAAAATGATACTTACGCTTTGGAAATTATTTTAGCAGAATGCAAAGAAGACCATTCATTTGAAAAATTTATTCCACAAATCGCTGCTAAAATTTTTTAATTGTATGCCCAAAAATTATGTTTCGGAAATCAATGATCAAATTCACAAAAACAAAAGAAAAACAAGCAGTCAAAATATGACAAATAATTCTAAGAGATTGAAAAAACTAAAGGAGAATAAACAAATTATTATTTTATGTATAGTCACGAGTGAACGTTTGTTTGTTTTTGTCGTGTTTCAAAAGCAAATTAAACCGTGATAAAGTGACTCTTTCCGAAGGATTTTGGGTCTACAGGGAGATAACTTTGTGATCTCCTCCAGTGGACCGTAATTTACCCCTGCGGATAATCTGAGACGACAGAATTCAAGGATTCAAATCGTCTTCATTCCCTCTTTAAAAGGAGTGTATTGTGTAACATCACACGTCAGAATATCAAGGACTTACAGTAGACAACTCCGAACTTTCGCTCTTTTCTTCCCTCATCGGACGTCCTCGTAGGTGCGGTGAGTGTTTTCTAACGCGCTGAACCACTGACTGAAGATCTTTAGGCCTCCGCAGTTCTGAGGGGTGTTTTGTCTCTGTTTTGAGGACTTTGTCCGGAACTGCAAGACCCTCTCTTAGAAGTAAACAAAGCCTTAAACGACACCCAGGACTAGGGGTGAGCTACAATGCCGTCTGGCTCGGACGGACATAATATTGACCCGGGGTCAAAGTTAAATAAATCTTATGCATCTGTCCTCAATAAGAGGAATGCCTTTTTAAATGAGGCATCGGATAATTTCCACTTAAATGAGTCGTTTAAGTGGGAAACGTTTGTTTTGGACATCATTGATGTTGAAACTGGTCGTGTTTTTAATAATACGAATTTAAGACCAGTAGTTGTCTTTGACGCTGCTGTGTTCTTTGGATTCCTTGAAGAGGAAATAGAAGGGGCTCAGCCCTATTACAGCCATGGCGTAGCAGCCTTTTTCACAAAAAAACCAACTGACGTTCGCCCTAGAATTGAAAAACTGAAAAAAAGTTATAAAACGGATCTATTGGACAACCATGGAAACAAAAAGATGGTGTCTTTCTCCCTGAGAGGAGTATCAACCATTAATGTTGACAAACGCAAAATTGTAAAAATAACCGCAATGAACACTTTAAAGCGTGTTGATGAAAGCACTTGATAAAATGGATGGCAAAATTCGGAGAAGTAAAAAAGGCAAGCCCTGACCCAATCCCGCTGACGAAGAAGCAGCAAAAAAGTACTCATCGTATAATAACATTTGGAGGACATCTAATTTTCTGATTGAGATTTATGCAGATCAACGATCTCTGCCACAAATAATTCCGATCAAAAATAACTTAGTCAATCTCAAGTTCGATGGGGTACGCCTACAGTGCCAAAAATGCTTCCAGTTTGGGCACACTAGGTCTTCATGTAATAATCGAAGATTACAAGTCTTCGAATATGAAAAAATTCTTGCATCCAAGATTATGGAACAAAAAGACAATAACCCTAATAACTCCAAGATTCCAGTTAGCCAAGGAGAAGTAGCCTCCAGCGTCCAAAAAGATCCTAATTCAAACATTACTCCACCTAAAAATACAGAAGAGAAAACAATGAATAAAGAAGACATACAAGCTAATAGTCATTCTTTACATCACACATACCCTAAAAACATTGAACATTACACCAAACAGAATATAAAGTCACCTAAGCATTCTCCAAGCAGACAATCTAGCCCATCAAAAGACAAACCAGAGGAAAATGTTTGTTGTCCTCCCCCCAATTCGGGTGAGGCTGATAACTCTCCCTCTACCCCAACAAAAAGTAAAAAATCTCTCAAATTTAAATGAACCCAATAGCAATGACACTCCTCCTTTCGTTCTATAAAACACACTAGTTCTGAAAAGACAGAGAAACCCGAAAGCGCTAAAAGAAATCTGCCGGACGGTGGGCACTCCCCTGAGGCAGACGGTAAAAACATCAAGGAGATAATGTTTCTTATTTTTTAATGTATGGAGACGCTAAGCTTTTTATCATTAAACGCGTCAATTCGATTAGCAGCACAAAGAAAAAATTTGAACTTCTGAGATTTTTGAGGTTTTAGACTTACCAGATTTTATCATTTTAACGGATACCAGATGCTCTTACACCAAACATTTTACCATACCCGACTGTTATAACTCGTTCGACTCTTTTAAACCTCAAGAAAACTATGCTAATAGAGGTGTTTGTATTCTTTCAAAGAAGACTTTCAAATCTAAGGTTCTCTACCGAGACAACAGAGGGAATCTTCTCAAAATAAGCGCTGCAGTGGAAACACACCGGTCAATAGAAATAATTGGAGTTACGGACCCAACGACGATGATCCGGATTTCTTTTACAACGAGCTCTCCCCTATTATAACCAACAAACCTACAATTATCTCTGGAGACTTAAATTTAAAACTTAACATGAAAAGGGACACAACGTCCAGTAATTCAAATCCGTCACCGAACGCCACAAAAGCTTTTAAAACCATTATCTCAGCACACATGAGTTCAACGACATAGCAGTTTGCAAAAATGATCTAAATCATACTTTTTTCACTAACAATAAAAATGGACAAAAAGTATCTTCTCGACTCGACTATTTTTTACTAAAGGAATATGCATATCAAGTGTCAAAGACTATCAAGTTGTGCAGAATCCTATCTCCGATCATAGGGCAATCAAAATGATACTCTACGACAGACCAATGAACCCCGTCCACAAGAGGTCATGGAAACTTAACAATAAAGTCTTAGAAAACGAATGTTTGGATAAAAAATTACTGAAATAATTAGTAACACTCATGCAAGAACAAACTTAACAATATATTTCAAGACTTTGCATCAATGGTAAATTCGATTCGGAACGCGTGCCGATTTCAAGGGAGTGTAAATGCTCAAAGGAAAAGAAACCGAATTCTAAAGTTATGTTCTTACGACGACCCCTCGAAAGAAACCCGCGAAATACGAGATGAAATAAGCTCTCTGTTGAGAAGAGAAGACGAAATTCACCGAATCAAACTGAAACTTTCCGAAATTGACGATCTCTCGAAATCAAGACTTCAATGTGTTCAAATAGAAAAAAAAATCTATTAAAAAAATCAAAAAGAATCTTTTAAGGAAGACGGCTCTATAAGTAAGTCTGAGGAAGAAATAATCAAGTCATTTCAAGTTTTTATTCGCATTATATT
>CP045899.1:21722345-21736781 GCA_013387185.1 Caligus rogercresseyi | reverse complement strand
TATTAATCAATGAATACTAAAACAACAAGGAAAAGAAGGCTCGCAAGGAAAATACTATGAGGGCTCTCAAATGGAACCGGAGAATACCGCGTACATTCTCCCCTTTCCTTATTTCTTTCATAACAAAATTATGATTTCGAGAACAAAAACTATTTTTTACTATTTAACAAATTTTTTGGACATCATTTAATAACCATAGCCATTTAAGACATTCTGCTGCCAAATTATAATAAAATACATACAGCTTGTTTATTCTCCTTTAAGTTTTTTCAATCTCTTAGACTTATTGTCATATTTTGACTGCTTGTTTTTCGTTTGTTTTGTGAATTTTGATCTTGATTTCTGAAACATATTTTTGACATACATTTAAAAAATTTGCAGCGCTTTGTGGATACATTTTGTCAAAGGATGGTCTTCCTTCGTCATTCTGCTAAAATAATTTCCACAGTGTAAGTATCATTTTCCAAAAGTTTAATAAACGACAGAACCCAAATATTTTTTGAAGAAGGGGAAGAAATCAACTCTTGAAGATACTTTTTGATTTTGAATTTCTGAAAAAAATGTAAAAACAAAGGAACACGTTAAAAAAAAGAACATCAGAAGGACGAGTTAGCCCACCTCGATTATTTGATCAAAAAGTTTACTTTCATCATCAATATTTTCTAAGGAGAGTAATTTTACATCGATTTTTTTATTTAAAGCTGTCAATAAATTGTGGCAAGAATGACAGGCTATAGTTTTACATAAGGAATGCGCGATATAACCAGAACAAAAGTAAACTATAAACACGTCATTAATATATTTAAATAAATCTTAAAAGTGAAATGTTTTAAATGGAAAATATATTTAAAGAAGAATTAATCTTTTCATTTGTAGATTTATATCCTCAGAAAAATGATATTCCAGATCTTTCAGTGAAATTTGCTTAAACTTATGATATTCTTCATTCGAAGGCATTTTTCTGAATCCAAATATTGGTGCACGCTTAATTCATGTTCGTCCCACATCTTCTCTTATAGAGTCCCAACCGAGCTTAAATACAATCTGAATTGATGTGGCCAAGAAGAACGTAATTGACATCAGTTTCTTCGAGCAAATCTGCAGCCAATTCGCATAAGCCTTTTGAAGTTTGTTTACTTTCATCCTGAAAAATACAACATTGCAATTCTATCGAGCTATATAGGCAAAAAAAAAAACAGGGAGCTCGATAGCCGTGCGTGTTAAGGCGTGTTCAACTCTCAATGTTGGGGGCGCAGGTTCGAATCCCGAGAGGGGATGGTCATTTTGGTCTACCTCATTGATAAGATCCTAGGTTCGATAGACTAATTTTAATGCTATAATGCTTATTTATATCCAGTCGGATGCAATTCTGTCGAACCATATAGGCAAAAAAAAAAAATATAGCAGGGAATAAAGTATCGTAGCTGTATGAATTAGTATTAATAAGAAAATACTGAGGAATAGTCAAGTTTTGAAATGTGAAAAACAATATATAAATAAAGAAGTTTTAGGCATGAAGTTTGGCTGCCGTATATGGATTGTCATTTCTTCATTAATCTTTAGACTGAAGTCTATTGACGGTCCTCCATGACTAAAGTTCATCTTGAAGAACACCAGCTCTTTATCTTTTTCATCATAATGTTCTTGAACGCCGCTCGGAAGGCAAGTCGTATCCATTTTAATTTGAAGCTCTTCGAGTGTTAAAAATGAGTTGGCCTCTTCAAAGGCCTTAATCTTTTTTTTATTCGCTCGTTTTCATTAAGGAGTCGTGAGGAGGAGGTGAGGTGGAGGAACGCTTTGGAGGAGGCTTTTTTGAATAGTAGTGAGGAAGATTTGGAAAATTGGAAGGGACGTCATCTTTTTTTAATATCTTAAGACAAAGAGTTTTTCCAGATCTGTCTGAACGTGATGGTTAGAGTCAGTAGACTCTGGCTTATAATCGGAGGGTATGAAATGTACGTCACACAACGCAGAATGTCTAGAAGGTATCTAATTTTTTCGCGGAACAGCCTTTGTCCAGAGTTGGCGTAGGGACTCATCCTTGGGGAACATATAAAACCGTCTCTTTTTCCCCTCATTGCTCTTTGGTTGTAGCCACTCTTGCAACTCCGGAGCAACACAAACCTTCCCATTGTCGTCTAGTTTGTTAGGTAGTTCTAAAACGATTCCTCTACACACTTCCACTACTTCATTCACGCGGCAAAAAATAAATTAGTCGATCCCACTTTGTATTTGTGTTTTGAAAGGTTGCGCGACTTTACCATTCCTGATTGTTTTAGTATTCGTTGATTATATATATTTTAGCTAATATATACATGTATATTTGACCTCATCAAATTTCTTTTTTTAACATTCAAATAGATGAATTATCTGATTATCCAAGGCTAAAGAATTTAAAATGAAAATCAATACGATATATATATAGATGGATAGATAGATAGATAGATAGATAGATAGATAGATAGATAGATAGATAGATAGATAGATAGATAGATAGATAGATAGATAGATAGATAGATAGATATATAGATAGATAATAGATAGATAGATAGATAGATAGATAGATAGATAGATAGATAGATAGATAGATATATAGATAGATAGCTAGATAGATAGATAGATAGATAGATAGATAGATAGATAGATAGATAGATTGATTGATTATGATAGATTGATTGAGAATTTTTGTATAGATCTGAATAAAATTTGACGATTCATTTATTTTATACAAATATAAATGAACATATAATCCAATAACAATGTCAATGAGAGAAATCAAAAAATATTCACAACAGATGATGAACCCAGAATGCTAGTACTGGACAAAACATAAAATCCGGATCATCGAAAATTAGTCAGCAGTTTTGGACCTTAAAGAAAATACATCCATTTGCAATTTATTATATCAGATATACCTATTCTGCCTTCATAATGTTGAAGTATAAAATGGCGTGTATATATGTACATAACTGCTTATGCAGCGCTTACTAAATAATAAACAAAATTAAACACAAATTGACTTTTTATCATAATTTTATTATTATTATTTTAATATATATATATATATTATATATATATATATATATTATATATATATATAGTATATATTAGGGCTGTTCTTATTTTCAAAGGTTGGAAATGTTAGCATCATTGTGAATTTTCTGTTTCTTGAACAAAATCGGTCAACATTACGAAGTCGCGCAACGAGGTCAAAGTTTTAAAAATTTAGTAAAAATATAGTTTTCCGCAAATTTCTTGAAAATATTGGATGATACAGACTTCAACAATAATATTAGTTTAAAGGAAATCTAATTTTACTACCAGACGTATGTTTGATGTTTTTTAGTAAAACAAAGTTTTCAGTAAAAATGGAGTGTGTAATGTTAGCATATTTCATAGCTTTTTTGTATCAATTAACTTCACTCGCTCGTAGAAGACGACTTGTTCGCTTCAGAGTAAATAGTATTTTTAAGTTTAGTAAACCTTTAGATGATAAATCCAAAATGACCTTGGTTGCATTCTATCAATTCAGAATTCAGTACAATCTGAGTTTACATCATATGATTCAGAGCCTGTATTGACCTATAAGAAATCGATTATGAAAAAAATAAATAATAATGTGTTTCTTAGATTTGCGTCAAGATATCCTCTCAAAATTCACTTTGTCTCTCCGCATTTATAACACTATGTAACAGGATTTTGCCCCTGGGCTGAAATTTCTAAATTGAGTCCCATTTTTTACGTAGATTCCAAAAATGCCACTCAACATATCGTCTGAAAAAAGGTTTGGACTTTATGGCCTTTTTTTGAAAATCAGGATTTTCATCATTCTAATGGTTCAGGCCCAGTTATCTTCGTGCAAAGTAAGAATAACACCAAATGTCAGTAGTATTTATTTTTCTACTATATCTCTGCATTTCAAATCGTTTTATAATTTATATATCTTTCGTACAATTCGAAATATCGGCTTTATATTTCAAAAAGTTGACCATATTTTAGTGTTCTATTCAGCGGCTATATTTTTTTGTTTCGCGTCTATTGACTATAATTAATATGTTATTATTTTTGGTATAGGTCCATACATTTCAGAACAGTTTTTATAATTTCGATATCTGGCATGAAAGTAAAGAAAAGATCAATTTAGTAGGACGAACTACCACTACGTAACAAAATTAAGGTCTTTGTTTGCTTCGTCCTACTAAATTGATCTTTTCTTACTTTCATACCAGATATCGAAATTATAAAAACTGTTTTGAAATGTATGGACATATACCAAAAATATATTAAATATTGATTATAGTCAATAGACGCGAAACAAAAAAATATAGCCGCTTAAATAGAACACTAAAATATGGTCAACTTTTTGAAATATAAAGCCGATTATTTCGAATTGTACGAAAGATATATAATTATAAAAACTGATTTGAATGCAGAGATATAGTAGAAAAATAAATATCACTGACATTTGTGGTTATTCTTACTTTGCACGAAGATAACTGGGCCTGAACCATTAGAAATGATGAAATCTTGATTTTCAAAAAAAGGCCATAAAGTCCAAACCTTTTTTCGGACGATATTTTGAGTGGCATTTTTGGAATCTACGTAAAAAATGGGACTCAATTTCGAAATTTCAGCCCAGGGGCAAACAAAGACCTTAATTTTGTACATAGTGTAATCCATATATGCGTCATTTTGTACGCGAGATATGTTTTTTTATGTATATATTAACTCTCTACTTATTAAATTGACATGATTTAGTACACCAAAATATTAAAGCTGGTTTACCAAGCTTTCATTTGATATGTTTGGTGTTCTAAAAATCGTTATACTTAAGAGATATAAACAAATACATTTTGCACGTACTCTCCCAAAAAAATTGATCTTTTGATATGAGAATATACAATTACCACTTGGTAACTACGTTAGTGTTACTGGATAGAAAGAGAAAGAAAAAGAGAAGGGAGAGATTATTTTGCCTCACTTCTCTCCCTTCTTTTTTTTCTTTCTCTTTCTATCCAGGTAACACTAACAGTAGTTACCAAGTGGTAATTGTATATTCTCATATCAAAGATCAATTTTTTTGGGAGAGTACGTGCATTCAATTGGTGAATTTGTGTAAAATC
Source organism: Caligus rogercresseyi (assembly GCA_013387185.1). Classification (NCBI taxonomy): domain Eukaryota; kingdom Metazoa; phylum Arthropoda; class Copepoda; order Siphonostomatoida; family Caligidae; genus Caligus; species Caligus rogercresseyi. The sequence goes on along the minus strand of CP045899.1, from coordinate 21,731,658 downwards.
TAACCGATTAAATATTGAATACAGCTTTCAAAGTCGATGATCCGAATACAATTCAACACTAGGGTTCAGCCTGACATCAATATAGAGAGTAATTAATGTATTACCAATTGACTTTGGGTTCCGTGGATCACAACCAGATTTCGGATTTCAACCCTTCGCCTAGGATCCTCGGGTTCCATCATCCATCACATTTTTGTCATATTGGAGTGTCAAAGTCACTATAATTAGGAACAAGGACCATCTGCCATATATGTTGGCGGAACGAAGGGTCCATTAAAGAAGAGTGATGTGAGTAATTCAATATATTATTGATATAGCCTTTTTATCACCTGCACAAATAAATTAGAATCTATAATATAGCACAGAAAGTCCATAAACAGAATATATATATATAATATATAAGACAAGAAAACCTTCGCTTTGCGTTGACAGTCTAAACTGCGTAACCCTAATATTTCATAGGTGTGATAGGCCCTATGACTTATTGTCGATGGGCTTGAGATTCCATTGTTAAATTGTTATTTGGAGAAATCAAGGGTCCACATACCACATTTATATATAATGATCTATATCCTATACATAATTGTACATATAAGAAAGATTCTGAGAAGAGATTAAAAGGAATAAGAATTTATCAACTGGATTTTTCATAAGAAGTTACAATATCTTTTTGAATTTTTTTCAAGGCACCATCTTAATCTTTTATATGATAGGTATATATTTTTTATCCGCAGGAGTCTACGTGAAGCTTAATCCTATTCAGGATATACACAAAGCCTCCAAGATTTATTGTTGATTATAGTTTTGTGGGTAACAATATACATATATTTTACCCATAAACGAAAATAAGGTGATTTTATAAAAGCAAAATAGAACCTTTTATTTTACGAAAGAAGGTTTTTTCTTATATACTATGCCATAGATAAATATTTATGTTTGCTATTGACAAAACTCGAGTCAATCTATCGAGATAATATATATAAATTTGACTTGTTAAATTTTAGCACTTTTCTTTTTAAAAACATTCAAATAGATGATTTTCTGGTTCTTCATGACTTAAATATCGAGAGGGGGGAAAAGTTGGACCTGCATGGGCGTTTAGGACGGCGCCAATGAAAATGAGTTTTTATGATGATTTAGTTGTCGAAATGAGATTTATAAAAAGAATATTATGTAAAATGGGTATATCAAATAAAAACATGTTATTATAAAATCATTTGTTGCTTAAAAAGTTGAAGTTGATTTAGTAACCAGCAACATATGTAAATACATATGTTGTAAGAGAGCTATACGTCGTATTACAAATATTTCAACATTGTAAAGGAAAATTTTACCTATTTTCTTTAGACAATTATGAATTATATAAAAATATGTTACAATGTATATGCTGCCCACCAATATGTGCAGTCTAAATTATTTACTTTTTAGGCATTAGTGTTCGACAACACAGTAATTAATAGTGGAATGCTTAAGGGTTTGGCAAAATGATGGATGGAAAAAGATATTTTATTTTGCTTGTCGCCACCATATTTCCGAAATTATAATTGGAAGAGTATGGGAGGCTCTTTTCGACAAGATTAAAAGTCCAAACAACGACATTTTAGCAACAAAAAAAAGAATTATTCTTGCTCCACTTTACCTAATTTTTTGGGATTGCTAATATTAAATGTATTCCATTATTCTTTTTGTTGCTAAAATGTCGTTGTTTGGACTTTTAATCTTGTCGAAAAGAGCCTCCCATACTCTTCCAATTATAATTTCGGAAATATGGTGGCGACAAGCAAAATAAAATATATTTTTCCATCACAATGTTGAAATATTTGTAATACGACGTATAGCTCAAAAGAAAAATTGGAATACATTTAATATTAGCAATCCCAAAAATTTAGGTAAAGTGGAGCAAGAATGGAAGGGAAATAAAGGTAAATACAAATCCTACTGTTCTGGTTCACAAAATTTGGATTTCCCAAGAGCATTCATTCTGATAATGGTCCTCAATTCGCCAACTCTCACTTCGAAGCCAAGCTGAAGGAATGGGAATCTCTCTTTTCGCTCTTCCCCGTTTCACCTGCAATTAAACGGCCAGGCCGAACGTGCTGTAGACTGGTAAAAAACCTCTCCAAGAAGAACTGTCCCTGGACAAACATCTATTCTCTTATCGGGCTACCCCTCTCGTCTCAGGCAAAACTCCGGCTGAATTTCTCCTGTCTCAACAAAATCAAACTGCCAAGTCCTTATCAAAAATATGCCTCTGTGGTATAAAAGTAATCAGCCAAAGGATCCAAAGTGGGTTCTGGTCCTATCGTAAGAGCTAAGGCAATGATCTAGGTTTGTAAAAATAGGTTCGGATTAGTAACGAGGCATTAAAACAACTTCGCCCTCGCAAATTGTTGATGGGGGGTGATGTAATGTATTTAACCCTATTTATATGTAGTTACTTTGTACCCCTGTTTTGGCTATTGTATCATGTATATTGTGCCCCTGCGTGGCATAAACTAACCTCCCTCCTTCCGTCTCTTATGCAGTAAGTGTTAGTTTTCCTCTGACCGTGTAATACTGCTCTTCTATTAAAAAAACTCCTATATTCGGATCCCCGTGGTCTATTTCTTGCTCTATCTTCGGTATCCTGAACATCTCTTGGCGACTAGTCTGTGATACCTTATTATCATTATCTTTATTATCTCAGGTACACCAACAAAAACACACACACACACATATATATATATATATATATATATATATATATAATATATATGTATATATACATATATATATAAAGAAACGACTGGGACACCTTTTTTTCACCGGGACCGGGCCGGGCCGGGACTTCAATTTTTCAAGCCGGGTCGGGCCAAAACGGGCCAGGACTTAATATATATTTTCGATCTTTTCGACATTCTGAAGTGACGACGTTTTTTTAGAAAATAATTTCCAAAAGAAAGTGACGACGTTTTTCTTTAAACAATATCCAAAACAAAGTGATGACGTTTATTTTAGAAAAGAATATTTCGAAAATTCATGTCTTAAGCATAACGTCCTCACTTTTTTGAGAAATTATTTTCTAAAAAAATTATGATTGACAAACGAAAGAAAGAATTTCAGTCCCGGCCCGTGTCTAAAAACCTGGGATACCGGGCCAGGCAGGGTACCCTGTCGTTTTCTGATATATCGCCTATATATATATATATTTGGATAAATAAATCGGTGTAAAGCACAGTTTGTTAATAACAAACTATATATGGTATATTTTGTCTGTATGGTTTAAATTTAGTGAATCTGGGATAAGTTATATTAGCATTAAAGGTATTCATTACTAAAATAGTATTGATAAGTTTGTTATGAGCCTCCATCTATATCTTACTAATTCTTTAATATGTATTCGTTATGTAATTGAATATGCAATCATTTTTGTTAACTTATTTTATAGGCTTTAGTAAAATAATATCATGATGAATATTACTGTTACAGCCAATATATACAGACTCTAATCTATGAAGGAAGAAAACACTGTGGCTTATAGATGCATTAAAAGATAAGATATTAATCCGACGTGGTATATTTTTCATATCGTAAATATTCGCCCGACAGGATTCAAATATATTAGAGCGCATTTGTTTTCTATAAAGCTGACTAAAAATGCATTCATGTATTAATACTAACAGTATATATTTTTTTCGTAAACTAAAAAAATCTACATCGTCTTGCGGTATCAAAATTAACTAAGGTTATTTACACAAAACATGTACATATATATATATTATACATACTATATACAAACTCTTCTCAATATGAATTGAGAAGATCCCTAGGCACTATTTAAGAATTGGCTCCTTTTCCAGGGACTCCTTTATTCACTTTAAAAGTCCATAGTGATAAAGGAAGCTATACTCAAGTAAGGAGAGAGAAAAGAGAGAAGGAGACGAATAGAAAAAGGAGCTCATCATCAAAACAGTCATGTCCATGAAGGAAATAATTGGACTAACGAGTGACATCGAATCTTCTAGGCAGTTCCTCCAAATAAGAGGCTGCCTAAGATTTTATCCGCCCACCTGTACGACATGCATCGACCAAGTCTCTGTCCAAGTACTGGGAGGAGCAAAGCGGTGGAAAGTGTACCCCCAGGACAAAACTGTTAACGAGAGGAGTGGTTCCTTATGGACAAATTACAATCTGTCATTTCCCGACACGATCCGCTTGGCTTGGGCGTGGGCCCAAAAAATGCCAGTCAAAACCGTTCCCCAAGTGTTGGATATAAGCTCTGTATCAGCTGTGCGCTGGTATTTCAATTTTCCGGAGGACATATTCACGGAAATTGAGTTCCAGCGCGCGCAAGATTGGAGGCCCGGGCGTGGTGGTCCACGATAGATAGAATCCCTCATGGCCAAACGTAAAATTATAGAGGCCACCTCGTGTCTGAGAGGTAGGTGTTAGGCGGATATTACCCAGGCACAAAGGAAGGATTCCTCTTAATGGTTATGATAGGAGAGCCGCTACTCTCCTGCCTTTAATCATGGATACATTGAGGCGGGTTCCATTATATACAGCGATGGTTAGGCTGTACATAATGGAATCCGTCAAATGCCCGTTCATCCTCGCTATGAGCATGAGGTGGTCCACCACTCCAGGAACTTTGTGGACCCTTTGACAGGCGCTCACACTAACAATATTGAGTGTTTTTGGAAAAATACGAAGCAGAGACTGAAGTCAATGGCCATGTCCATGATACTATGCTCTCTGGCACTTGAATGAATTTTTTATGGCGAAAGAGATGGGGCAAGAATGTGAAAGACGCCTTTGACAATTTATTTAAATATATCGCAGAGAGCTTTATATTTATGATTAAATTATTATATTTTATGTATAAATAACTCAATAAAAAAAATATTAAAATTGTTGACTGCTATATTTATTTGAATTGAATTTAGAAATGTATATTTCTATAAATGAGGGCAATCGAGTTGCGACAGGGTCGTCGTAATAAACTACCCAGCTCGCGATGACCAACGTTTTATATTGAACGTAGAAGAACATAAATGTATGCATAATCATGTTCTACGTTCTACATGAACGTTGGTCGTCGAGGGCTGAGCTTTTTTTGGTTTTTCTAGCTATTAGAACAATTATCCTTGAGTGAATGACGTTTTATTACACTTTAATAATGTAGTAGTAGTTGTTACAATGTCTGTATAATAAGGTTCTGGGCAATACAAAAACAACATGTTAATCCTAGCAGTAGAACTACTCAATGACGTCACATGAGAACGATATATATATATATATATATATATTATATTTTATTATATTATATATACATATACATATATATATATATATTTATATATATTAGGGCGTCTTATTTTTCAAATGTTTGAAATGTTAGCAACATTGTGAATTTTCTATTTCTTGGTGATAAAAGAAGACGACATACAAAGTTTGAACCAAATCGGTCAACATTACGAGGTCGTGCAACGAGGTCAAAGTTTTAAAAATTTAGTAAAAATATAGTTTTCCGCAAATTTCTTGAAAATGGTGGACGTTACAGATTTCAACAATAATTATTAGTTTTAAAGGAAATCTAATTTACTACCAGACGTATGTTAAATGTTTTTTAGTAAAACAAAGTTTTCAGTAAAAATGGAGTGTGTAATGTTAGCATATTTCATAGCTTTTTTGTATCAATTAACTTCACTCGCCTGTAGAAGATGACTTGTTCGCTTCAGAGTAAAATAGTATTTTAAGTTTAGTAAATCTTTGAATGATAAATCCAAAAATGACCTTGGTTGCATTTATCAATTCAGATTCAGTACAATCTGAGTTTACATTATATGATTCAGAGCCTATTGACTATAAGAAATCGATTATGAAAAAAAAAAATAATAATGTGTTCTTAGATTTGCGTCAAGGTATCCTCTCAAAATTTACTTTGTCTCTGACGCATTTATAATCCATTATATGCGTCATTTTGTACGCGAGATATGTTTTTTGTACATATAACTTCTACTTATTAAATTGACATGATGATTAGTATACCAAAATATTAAAGCTGGTGTACCAAGCTTTCATTTGGTATGTTTGGTGTTCTAAAAATCGCTATACTTTAAGAGATATAAGCAAATACATCTTTGCACGTACTCTCCCAAAAAATAGATCTTTTGATATGAGAATATACAATTACCACTTGGTAACTGCTGTTACTGTTAGCTGGATAGAAAGATAAAGAAAAAAAGAAGGGAGAGAGTATTTTGCCTCACTTCTCAAGAAGGGAGAGAAGTTTTATGTGGAACCAATGGTGTCTGCAAACTTGTAGAAGAGTTAATGATAATTATGTATATTTTTTTCATACAAAATATTTCATCTGAAAACTTTATCAATATTACCTCCGCCGAAGGAGGTATTGTTTCAATGGTGGTGGTTTGTTGGTTTGTCAGCAGGATAACTCAAAAAGTACAAACGGATTCGGATGAAACTTTGTGGAGTTGTTAGAAGTGCCAAAAGGAAACAAGTGATTAAATTTGGCATCTCTGAGTGCAGAATTAAGATGCAAAATGAGCTACATACTATAAATATTCAAGTTAGCTACTCTGCCAATAGTGTTGTAAAATCGGGTGCCTGGAACGTCTTCCTCTCGGAATTTACGTCGAGGGGAACCCTACCCGTCCCTCTACGCCGCCCCAGTCGTGAAAAATCCGCCTCGGAAGGCTCATAAGGACCCGTGACGGCGGAGGTTTGCACTCTCTGAGTGTATTACACCTCTATTTTTTATTGCAACTTCAGTTATGATTATAAATATAATGACTAACCCATCCTTGTTTCTTTTCAATGCAAAACATCTGCTTCTCATCACTAGGAGGACTCAATGCCCTTCCCCAAAGACGCCAGATATCTCTTATGTGGCCCAGGCAGGAGGACACTTACTCTGTACCGGCGGAAGACATATTTGTACAGTCAAATCTTCACTCGAAGTCATTTTGTGTCTCGGAAAAATAGGACATGATATATGTAGAATATATATCTATGTACATATGATATATTTATCTATGTATATATGTAAATTTATATTAGTATATAATTTTGATATTCCTCTAGTTAAATCTAAATCTAAAATCCATAATATTTCCTCGTCATTCATAAGATAAATCCAACTGCACCCCAAGTAAAATTTGGTATGACAATGCTTGTAATACAATGCAGTATACCTGTTCTTGGATGCCAAGAGTTTCTGGAGTATTTCCCTAGCATCTACTGCCATCTAGTGGTCAAATATTCATAACTATATAATAACTTAAATAAATAAGAGCTACAACTAAGCATGATTCTGGTTACAAATGATGGCTTTCCCAATGGTGTTTTCAGCCACCTGAATTAGTTGAACAAAAAATCCAACAAAAAATTGTTGTGCAAATCTGAAGCCTTTACTTTCTGTAAAATGAAGGTCATGAGCTTGGCAAACAATTAGTGACTAATGTGAAGTCACCTTACAAATTATTATGTTGTAAATTGCGTGAAAAGTTACAGTTGATAATGCAAATGAGCGACAGTTAATTATATAGAACATAACAGGGTACTAAAATTTTATTCACATATTTTTACACAAAAGTAAATAGATAAAAGAACGTACATCTCATGTATATGTTTCAAACCTTTGAAAGGCCACAAAAATATGACAATAAACATTGTGATAATATTGGGGCCGGTATATGGCGGTTAAGCCAAATATTGTCCCGGTAGATATTATATATATCAGGAAACAAAACTGGTACCCGGCCCGGCTGTTTTTAGCGTCCCGGTCCGGTTTCTTAGACACTGGGACATCAATATTTTTTTCGGTTGTCTTTCATAATTTAATTCTAAAAGAAGTAGCAAAAAAAAAGTAGGACTTCTTTTTAGAAAAGAATTTCGAAATACGAAACGTCATCACTTTTTTGGAGATTCTTTTCTAAAAAAACGTCATCACTTTTTTTTGGAGATTGTTTATAAAAAAAACGTCGTCACTTTTTTTGGAAATTCTTCACTTCAGAATGTCGAAGGAACGAAAATATATATTATGTCCCGGCCCGGTTTTGGCCCGGCCCGGCCTGAAATTTTAAAATCCCGGCACGGCCCGGGTCCCGGCGAAAAAAGGTGTCCCGGTCGTTTCCTGATATATATATATATATATTTCTGTCTAATAAAATATTGGGTATTTGGGATATATGGATTATAACAAAGAGAAAAAGAAAGAAAAAAGAAAAGGGGGCTGAAGAGAATAACAATCAAAAGGAATATTATGTTTTATCAGTTCTGAGCGTAAATAAAACATCTGTAAATTGCTGAAAAATTGGTTATACTTTCTTTTATTATAAATATAAATATATTATTTAAGAGACTTTTTCAAACATCATTTACATAATTAATTATTTACATATATTTAAAAAGCTTTGGGAACCATTTGTAAGGTTGTATTAAGCAGATTTGACTTTTAGAATCACTGCTCCATTAGGTGTACTTAAATATTGTTGTTTTTTACAGCAGGGATAGAGATTTTTGTAAGTTGGAAAAGTATCTATAAAAAGTAAAGAGAAATCATCAATCGCTTATAATCCATATATCCCTCAAATACCCATATTTTACTAGACAGAAAGCTCAATACTTTGAAGAATAAATTTAAAAAAAAGAGAGGAGAGGGAGAGATGAAAAAGTTATAATATCATTATTTACTCAAAAGCTTGCATTCATTAGCCAAAGGCAAAATGATGTTTGTGTATGGTGTTGCATGTGAGAGAGATTATAATGAAATAAATAATGTCCTTTTAAATCTACAATAATAATATTAATAACAAAAACAATACGAACTGCTTGTTGTTCTATTATTTGTTATATATAAAGAGAAATCTACTTGAAAGGCTTTAGTTGCACTATATAACAAATGAATTGATGATGGAGAATAAATGGTTGTTGATATAGAGTTGATTACACTTTGTGTAACTCCATATCAGGAGAAGATATGTTGATTTTCTTTTTCCCATTTGATCTGATGAGTATCAGTGTCCGTGTGAATATAATAAGCATTATAATATTAAAAGTTAATTATATCATTGGGTTTTTCCCAAGATTAAAATACATGTCATCTAAATTTTAAAATTATTAGAAATTAAGCAAAAATAAACCAAAGAAACATCACGAACGAAATCGAAAAAAAACTTAAAGAGATGTCTTGGGTTAAATTAGGTGTTCACTTCTACTTAAGGCATTCATCGTTATTTAGTTCCCAGGAGGGAAAGCTTCCGGCCTATAAAAAATTCAATTCCATATGGGAGTTTTTGAGGAGTTAGTT
>CP045899.1:21675410-21722245 GCA_013387185.1 Caligus rogercresseyi | reverse complement strand
AATTATAATTCGGAAATATGTGGCAACAAGCAAAATAAAAACATCTTTTTCCATCACAATGTTGAAATATTTGTAATACGACGTATAGCTCAAAAAGAAAAATTGGAATACATTTAATAGTAGCAATCCCAAAAATTTAGGTAAAGTGGAGCAAGAATGGAAGGGAAATAAAGGTAAAATACAAATCCTACTGTTCTGGTTCACAAAAAAATTTGGATTTACCAAGAGCATTCATTCTGATAATGGTCCTCAATTCGCCAACTCTCACTTCGAAGCCAAGCTGAAGGAATGGGGAATCTCTCCTTTCGCTCTTCCCGTTTCACCTGCAATTAAACGGCCAGGCCGAACGTGCTGTAGGACTGGTAAAAAAAACCTCTCCAAGAAGAACTGTCCCTGGACAAAAAATCTTCTCTTATCGGGCTACACCCTCTCGTCTCAGGCAAAACTCCGGCTGAATTTCTCCTGTCCTCAACAAAATCAAACTGCCAAGTCCTTATCAAAAATATGCCTCTGTGGTGTAAAAAGTAATCAGCCAAAGGATCCAAAGTGGGTTCTTGGTACTATCGTAAGAGCTATAGGCAATGATCTATGGTTTGTCAAAATAGGTTCGGATAGTAACGAGGCATTTAAAACACACTTCGCCCTCGCAAATTGTTGATGGGGGGTGATGTAATGTATAATTAACCCTATTTATATGTAGTTACTTGTACCCCTGTTTTGCTATTGTATCATGTATATTGTGCCCCTGCGTGGCCATAACTAACCCTCCCTCTTCCGTCTCTTATGCAGTAAGTGTGAGTTTTCCCTCTGACCGTGTAATAATGCTCCGTCTATTAAAAAAACTCCGATATTCGGATCCTCGTGGTCTATCATTGCTCTATCTCTCGGTATCCTGAAACATCTCTGTGGCGACGAGTCTGTGATACCTTATTATCATATCTTATTATCTCAGGTACAAAACAAAAAACAAACATATATATCTATATATATACTAACTATACTATATATATATAATATATATATATATCTATATAATTATATAATATGTATTATACATATATATCTATAAAGAAACGACTGGGACACCTTTTTTTCACCGGGACCGGGCCGGGACTTCATTTTTCAAGCCGGGCAGGGCCAAAACGGGCCAGGACTTAATTATATGTTCGATCTTTCGAACATTCTGAAGTGACACGTTTTTTTTAGAAAATTCCAAAAAAAAAGTGACGCGTTTTTTTAGAAAATAATTTCCAAAAGAAAGGGACGACGTTTGTTCTTTAAACACTATCCAAAACAAAGTGATGAGGTTTATTTTAGAAGACAAATATTCGAAAATTCATGTCTTAAGCATACGTCCTCACTTTTTTGAGAAATTATTTTCTAAAAAAAATTATGATTGACAAACGAAAAGAAAGAATTTCAGTCCCGGCCCGGTGTCTAAAAAACCTGGGATACCGGGCAGGGGTGGGTACCCTGTCGTTTTCTGATATTATATATATATATATATATATATATTGGATAAATAAATCGGTGTAAAGCACAGTTTGTTAATAACCAAACATATATAGGTATAATTTTGTCTGTATGGTTTCAATTTAGTGAATCTGGGATAAGGATCTTAGCATTAAAGGTATTAATACTAAAATAGTATTTATAAGTTTGTTATGAGCCTCCATCTATATCTTACTAATTCTCTAAATATGTATTCGTATGTAATTGAATATGCAATCATTTTTGTTAACTTATTAATAAAGGCTTTAGTAAAATAATATCATGATGAGATTACTTTATAAGCCAATATATACAGACTCTAATCTATTGAAGGAAGAAAAAACTGTGGGGCTTATAGATGCATTAAAAAGATAAGAGTATATTATCCTACGTGGTATATTTTTCATATCGTAAATATTCGCCCAAAGGATTCAAATATATTAGAGCGAATTTTGTGTATATAAAGCTGACTAAAAATGCATTCATGTATTAAATATTAACAGTATAATATTGTTCGTAAACTAAAAAAAAATATCTACATCGTCTTGCGGTATCAAAATTAACTAAGTATTTACACAAAACATGTACATATATATATATATAGATATATACAAACTTCTCAATATGGAATTGAGAAGATCCTAGGCACTATTTAAGAATTGGCTCCTTTTCCAGGGACTCCTTTATTCACTTTAAAAGTCCATAGTGATAAAGGAAGCTATACTCAAGTAAAGGAGAAGAGGAGAAGGAGAAGAATAGAAAAAGGAGCTCATAATCAAAACAATCATGTCCATGAAGGAAATAATTGGACTAACGAGTGACATCGAATCTTCTAGGCAGTTCCTCCAAATAAGAGGCTGCTAAGATTTTATCCGCCCAACTGTACGACATGCCATGACCAATGTCTCTGTCCAAGTACTGGGGAGGAGCAAAGCGGTGGAGGGTGACACCCACCAGGACAAAACTGTTAACGAGAGGAGTGGTTCCTTATGGACAAATTCCAATCTGTAATTTCCGACACGATCCGTTTGGCTTGGGCGTGGGCCCAAAAAAAATGCCAGTCAAAACCGTTCCCCAAGTGTTGGACATAAGCTCTGTATCAGCTGTGCGCTGTGTTCAATTTTCCAGGAGACATGTTCACGGAAATTGAGTTCCAGCGTGGCGCAAGATTGGAGAACCCGGGCGTGGTGGTCGAATAGATGAATCCCTCATGGCAAAACATAAATATTATAGAGGCCACCTCGTGTCTGAGAGGGTAGTGTTAGGCGGATATTACCCAGGCACAAAGGAAGGATTCCTCTTAAGGTTAATGATAGGAGAGCCGTACTCTCCTGCCTTTAATCATGGATAACATTGAGGCGGGTTCATTATATACAGCGATGGTTAGGTTGTGTAATGGAATCCGTCAAATGCCCGTTCATCCTCGCTATGAGCATGAGGTGGTCAATCACTCCAGGAACTTTGTGGACCCTTTGACAGGCGCTCCCACTAACAATATGAGTGTTTTTGGAAAAATACGAAGCAAAGACTGAAGTCAATGGCCAATGTCCATGATACTATGCTCTTGGGCACTTGAATGAATTTTATGGCGAAAGAGATGGGGCAAGAATATGAAAGACGCCTTTGACAATTTATTTAAATATATCGCAGAGCTTTATATTTATGATTAAATTATTATAGTTTAGTATAAATTAACTCATATAAAAAAAATATTAAAAGTGTGAATGCTATATTATTGATTGAATTTAGAAATGTATATTTCTATAAATGAGGGCAATCGAGTTGCGACAGGGTCGTCGTAATAAACTACCCAGCTCGCGATGACCAACGTTTTATATTGAACGTAGAAGAACATAAATGTATGCATATCATGTTCTACGTTCTACATGAAAACGTTGGTCGTCGAGGGCTGAGCTTTTTTTGGTTTTTCTAGCTATTAGAACAATTTCCTTGAGTGAAATGACGTTTATTACACTTTAATAATAGTAGTAGTAGTTGTATACAAGGTCTGTATAATAAAGTCTGGGCAATACAAAAAACAAACATGTAATCCTAGCAGTAGAACTACTCAATGACGTCACTGGAGAACGAATTATATATATAATATATTATTTTTTATTTTTATTTGTTTATACACACACACAAACACACACACATATATATATATTATATATATTAGGGCTGTTTTTATTTTTCTAATGTTTGAAATGTTAGCAACATGTGGATTTTCTGTTTCTTGGTGATAAAAGAAGACGACATACAAAGTTTGAACAAAATCGGTCAACATTATGAGGTCGTGCAACGAGGTCAAAGTTTTAAAAATTAGTAAAAATACAGTTTTCCGCAATTTCTTGAAAATGGTGGACGTTACAGACTTCAACAATATTATTAGTTTTAAAGGAAATCTATTTACTACCAGACGTATGTTTGATGTTTTTTAGTAAAAAACAAAGTTTTCAGTAAAAATGGAGTGTGTAATGTTAGCATTTTCATAGCTTTTTTGTATCAATTAACTTCACTCGCCTGTAGAAGATGACTTGTTCGCTTCAGAGTAAAATAGTATTTTAAGTTTAGAAAGCCTCGAATGATAAATCCAAAAATGACCTTGGTTGTATTTATCAATTCAGATTCAGTACAATCTGAGTTTACATCATATGATCAGAGCCTATATTGACCTATAAGAAATCGATTATGAACAAAAATAATATAATGTGTTCTTAGATTTGCGTCAAGGTATCATCTCAAAATTTACTTTGTCTCTGACGCATTTATAATCCATTATATGCGTCATTTTGTACGCGAGATATGTTTTTTAAATGTACATATAACTCTCTACTTATTAAATTGACATGATTTAGTATACAAAATATTAAAGCTGGTGTACCAAGCTTTCATTTGGTATGTTGGGTTCTAAAAATCGCTATACTTTAAGAGATATAAGCAAATACATCTTGCACGTACTCTCCCAAAAGATAGATCTTTTGATATGAGAATATACAATTACCACTTGGTAACTGCTGTACTGTTAGCTGGGATAGAAAGATAAAGAAAAAAAGAAGGGAGAGAGTATTTTGCTCACTTCTCAAGAAGGGAGAGAAGTTTTTATGTGGAACCAATGGTGTCTGCAAACTTGTAGAAGAGTTAATGATAAATATGTATATATTTTTTTCCATACAAGTTATTTCATCTGAAAACTTATCAATTATTTTTTTGCAACTCAGGATGATTAGAAATATTAATGCCTTAACCATCCTTGTTTCTTGTCAATGCAAAAACATCTGCTTCTCATCACTAGGAGGGACTCAATGCCTTCCCAGAGACGCCAGAATAATTCTCTTATGTGGGCCCAGGCAGGAGGACACTTACTGGTTACCTGCGGAAGACAATATTATGTACAGTCAAATCTTCACTCGAAGTCTATTTGTGTCTCGGAAAAAATAAGGACAGGGATATGAGAATATAAATTTGTAACATATGATAATATATCTATGTATATATGTAAATATTATCTATGTATATATGTAAATATTTATATTAGTATATAATTTGATATTCCTCTAGTTAAATCTAAATCTAAAATCCATAATATTTCCTCGTCATTCATTTTAATCTTAAGATAAATCCAACTGCACCCAAGAAAATTTGGCTATGACAATGCTTGTAATACAATGCATGTATACCTGTTCTTGGATGCAAGAGTTTCTGGATTATTCCCTAGCATCTACTGCCATCTAGTGGTCAAATATTCATAACTATATAATAACTTAAATAAATAAGAGCTACAACTAAGCATGATTCTGGTTACAAATGATGGCTTTCCAATGGTGTTTTCAGCCACCTGAATTAGTTGAACAAAAATCCAACAAAAAATTGTTGTGCAAATCTGAAGCTTTACTTTCTGTAAAATGAAGGTCATTGAGCTTGGCAAACAATTAGTGACTAATGTGAAGTCACCTACAAATTATTATGTTGTAAATTGCGTGAAAAGTTACAGTATGATAATGCAAATGAGCGACAGTTTAATTATATAGAACATAACAGGGTACTAAAATTTTATTCACATATTTTACACAAAAGTAAATAGATAAAAGAACGTACAATTATGTATATGTTTCAAACCTTTGAAAGGCCACAAAAATATGACAATAAACATTGGATAATATTGGGGCCGGTATATGGACGGTTAAGGCAAAATATTGTCCCGGTAGATATATATATATATATATCAGGAAACAAAACTGGTACCCGGCCCGGCTGTTTTTAGCGTCCGGTCCGGTTTTCTTAGACACTGGGACATCAATATTTTCTTTCGTTTGTCTTTCATAAATTTAATTCTAAAAGAAGTAGCAAAAAAAAAGTTAGGACTTCTTTTTAGAAAAGAATTTTCGAAATACGAAACGTATCACTTTTTTGGAGATCTTTTCTAAAAAAACGTCATCACTTTTTTTTGGAGATTGTTTATAAAAAAAACGTCGTCACCTTTTTTTGGAAATTCTTCACTTCAGAATGTCGAAGGAACGAAAATATATATTATGTCCGGCCCGGTTTTAGCCCGGCCTGAAATTTTAAAATCCCGGCCCGGCCGGGTCCCGGCGAAAAAAGGTGTCCCGGTCGTTTACTGATATATATGTATATATATATATATTTCTGTCTAATAAAATATTGGGTATTTGGGATATATGGATTTATAACAAGAGGAAAAAAGAAGAAAAAAGAAAAGGGGGCTGAAGAGAATAACAATCAAAAGGAAGATTATGTTTTATCAGTTCTGAGCGTAAATAAAACATCTGTAAATTGCTGAAAAATGGTTATACTTTCTTATATTATAATATAAATATATTATGTAAGAGACTTTTTCAAACATCATTTACATAATTAATTATTTACATATGTTTAAAAAGCTTTGGGAACCATTTGTAAGGTTGTATTAAGCAGATTTGACTTTAGAATCACTGCTCCATTAGGTGTACTTAAATATTTTGGTTTTTTACAGCAGGGATAGAGATTTTTGTAAGTTGGAAAAGTATCTATAAAAAGTAAAGAGAAATCATCAATCGCTTATAAATCCATATATCCCTCAAATACCCAATATTTTACTAGACAGAAAGCTCAATACTTTGAAGAATAAATTTAAAAAAATAGAGAGTAGGGAGAGGGAGAGATGAAAAAAGTTATAATATCATTATTTACTCAAAAGCTTGCATTCATTAGCCAAAGGCAAAATGATGTTTGTGTATGGTGT
This sequence comes from Caligus rogercresseyi, assembly GCA_013387185.1. Lineage (NCBI taxonomy): Eukaryota > Metazoa > Arthropoda > Copepoda > Siphonostomatoida > Caligidae > Caligus > Caligus rogercresseyi. The sequence goes on along the minus strand of CP045899.1, from coordinate 21,715,512 downwards.
TGCATGTGAGAGAGAATATAATGAAATAATTAATGTCCTTTTAAATCTACAATAATAATATTAATAACAAAAAACAAATACGAACTGCTTGTTGTTCTATTATTTGTTTATATAAAGAGAAATCTACTTGAAAGGCTTAGTTGCACTATATAACAAATGAATTGATGATGGAGAATAAATGGTTTGTTGATATAGAGTGATATACACTTGTGTAACTCCATATCAGGAGAAAGATATGTTGATTTTCTTTTTCCCCATTTGATCTGATTAAGTATTAGTGTCCGTGTGAATATAATAAGCATAATAATATTAAAAGTAATTATCATTGGGTTTTCCCAAGATTAAAATACATGTCATCTAAATTTAAAAAATTATTACAAATTAAGCAAAAAATAAACCAAAGAGAAACATCGAAATCGAAAAAAACCTTTAAGAGATGTCTTGGGTTAAATTAGGTGTTCACTTCTACTTAAGGCATTTCATCGTTATTTAGTTCCTCAGGAGGGAAAGCTTCCGGCCTATAAAAAATTCAATTCCATATGGGAGTTTTTGAGGAGTTAGTTCTCACTGCATAAATGATCCGCTGAATGCAGCTATTATATCCTCAATTCTCCATTGGTTGGGACGTTTGGGAGTGGAGAGGATGTGCCAATCAACTCTAGAGAGTTTGGTATCGAATGCTTCGTTGATTTGGTTGTGTATCAGCTCTACCAGAGGAGCCATCTTTACATAATCTACAAACAATTAACCCGATACATTTTTGCAGAATCTTCTTTCCTCGGATCCCCTGTGATTTTTTTGACAAATAGAGAAAAAGTTGCCAACCTGTAGTGGAACATTTATTGGCAGAGCTCAAAAAGGGGTTCCTGAAGAGGTTTCTGTATCCGTAGAGAACTTCTATACTTGGTGAGAGTCTCAACCGGTCGAAGCACCGCTGGACAAACCGCTCCGGAGATTCCTCAGAAATATTATACCTACTGCCTTGTGAATTTGCTGAAGAGAAATACATCCGATGGCAATGAAGAAATGTGTTGGAGGGTCAGTTGTATACTTACATAGCTTTATAGCCATGTTTGTAACTTTCTATATTGTGGGAACGTTTTAGATTTCGTCAATCCCTCCTTACCGTGGAATATCGGCCCATGAAAAATGATCCTCTCTCGATTTTTAGTCTCGAGTTAAAGTGTATGGGTTTGGAAGGGCTAAATATAGGGAGAATTGATACTCTAGTAAATTTCAAGGAGCATGTCATTTTTTCCATTGGTTCCAAGAGCAAGATTAAGCTCCGAAGAGCTCACTTGGTCCCATTAAATGGCCAATCGGCCGCAGATTCAAAATTTCTTTTAAGAAGGCACGCCATTCATCTCTACTGCCATGTAGTCTCTAAAGGCAGCTCAATTAAAGTCTTCCAAACCTTCTCCACTCGTTTCAGGCCCAAGCCGCATGACGAGGTTGAAGATGTTATTTTTTGTCAAACTTATTGATGAGCAAATTAGCATGATAGCCTTGGAACTATAATTCGGCCTATTCATACGTTTTTTTAAGAATATTCAATTTTACGAAGGAGGACACATCCTACTTTCGTAAACCACTTTCATGTTTTCAGAATGAACGAGTCCAAAAGTTGTTGTTTTCATGCATGAAGTCCCTTTTTCTAATTCCGGAACTCTTAGGGATGGACAGGGGGTTAATTAACTCGTCTCTCTCTCTCTCTTTATGCTTCTCTCTCTTCAACTCTCTCTCTCTCTCTCTTTCTTTTCTTTTCCTTCCCTTTGATCAAAGTAATAATAATAATTATATGTACCGTGAGTCCCTAAAACATGCAAGAGGGGTACGAATGTAGAACTTGCCTAAAGAAAGTATTTGCTTTCATAAACTTCATCCGTCTTAATCTCATATCATAATCAAGGCCAATGAGAACATATGCACAATTTGAATATTGACGGATTCACTCTGCATTGATGTGCGTGAAATATACTTTAATATATAATGGCAACGACTATTAAATTATTCCATTTTTCTTTCAACCAATCACGTTGCATAAAATTTATCACATTTATCATCCTATCCCTATCCATAAGTTTTTTTTAAATTAAGAAAGGGCCCTCTGTAAAGCTCTATTTCTCGGTAATTATACATATATTAAACAGGTCAAAGACGATGCACGATTTAGTATAGTTGAATCAGCAAAGTATGAAAATTATGTAAGAGATATTTACAAATCATTATTCAGTGTAGCCATATTTAGGAGGCAATAAATCTTGAGAACAACAACATTTCTTTATTTGAAAACTAAATAAGACCGGAGCTTTTAGAATACCTAGGTATATATATATATATATATATATATATATATATATATATATATATATATATATATAAGTTTTATATCTCTTTTCAGACCGTTATACATAAATCTATTTGCTCGTTGAAGAAAAAAAAAGTATTATTTTATCCTAATGGAGAAAATATGTGTGTTTTCTGACTAGGGATAAAAATGATTTATGAGAAGAGTAGTCGTCGGCAGCAGGAGTTTGCTTCAATACAACATGCTTGGCGGTAAACATTTTTCATACCCTTCATACATAGCAGCAACAACAATAATAAAAATGTTTATTTTTATTGAATATCATGATGCCATACAATATATATATATATTTATTTATTCAAAAGAAGTTTCAAGAGATATGCTGTGAAGCTTCAGACTTAAAAACATTCATCCAACACCACGATATATAGAAGATATGTCAATATACTCCTATTTCGCTTGCCGGGGATTTTTAATCACGTCAAACGTGCAAGTGAGAGGATTAAGGTTTTGCTAAGTGTTTCTTGCCGATTACGTCATCCTAAATCTATAGCTACAATATATTTTGATACGTAAGAAGCAATGATAAGATAACTGACGTTTACCTATCCATGGAAACATAAAAAAAAGGTATATTGTAGATTATTACCCTTCCCATACAGTGAATGTGTTTAATGATATCCTGGCTGAGTGATGATACCAGTGTCTCACCTTCCAATGCCTCACGGAACGTCTCTGGATATACTTATATGTTTTCGACGGAGTGAATTTCCAGGGAAATGCGCGACATCATTTTTGTGAAGGTCACAATTATAGATATTTGTCACAATACATTTTAGGAAATAGTAAAAAAAATAAAAGTCCAGTGAATTAATAGTATTTTATGTTCCATAATCATAATCTACGACTTTACTGGGTCTTCATTGTCATTCCCTCCTTTTCTATTCCTCACATAAAGATATTAAGACATGGGAGGCTTATTGGATTCTTCAGAGGTATATGCTTCTGTGTCCAATATAAACAAATATTTATATCTCTATGATCAGCTTACGATGACATAGTACTAATTACTTTGTTTAAATTGGGCACAAAAATACAGCTGAACGACGATGTTCTCTGCTATTGAAGGGAATAAGCTTCTCTTTATCTTTAAATCTCTATGATTCCTCATGACTTGATATTTATTTATTTGGTTACTCTATCTGGCGGATCAAAAATAAGTTATTTTTAGTTAACTAATTTTTAAACAAAAATTAGAAACTCTCGATACGCCATTTTCTTTAATCTTTTATGCAAATAAAATAGTTTAAATATTAATACAAAGTATCTATTAAAACTAAGATCTATTTTAAAAGAAAAACTAACTGTGCATAACAAAACAGTATTGGAAATTTGGGAAGCCACAAGGGTTTAGAATGTAATATTCTGAAAAATATATATGATGAATAAATTAAACTAATTTGTCCTCATACTGTACTTTAAAATAATTACATCATTATGAAAATATAAGAATAGTGCATCGTTGCATGAGTATAATTTCAGGAAGATAATTGAAAAACTATGAGTTTGAAACATTAATATTCAATATAAGCACATGATCTAAGCATTTTTATTCGCAGGCGACGTCATTTCCAGACTCCTGAATTAAGAAAAAGCATGATAAAGGTAAATTTCCTTCAAAAGCTTATATCTTCCAAAAAGTAACACTAAAGAAAATCCTCCTTTCCAAAAGAGAATTAAATTAAAAGAATCTCGAACTCAAGAACAGTTGAGGTTGATTTGAAAACGTTGCTCAAACTAAAGAAGTTGGCTCAAAATCTATTGAAGAGTTTTATTTACCCAAAAAATATTGCGTTTTAGTCTTAGGCCTAGGAAGAAATGACTTAAGAAAGAAAATGGAAATGATGGCACATAAAAATGATCCAAATACCCATGGTGAGGCAAGTATTTGAATGGAGTACAGAGCTAAGTATTGATGAAATACTATTTCTCATTTATAAATTGAGTAAATAGTACAAAAATAATTGCTATTTTTGCAATTATTGATAAATTATATCCTTGTTGTTGTTAATGAACATGGCAAAGATTTATTTGGGCCATTTCTTCCATGCGTCATCATTTCCCTTTTCTATCTTGGGGCATTCCTTCATTACGTCCACTGAAAAACAATGACTAAGATACCACTACTCCACTTCTTGAAAAACAATTAAATATCCTTAGGCATAAAAAAAAAAGAAAAAATCTTAAAATGTTCTGTGATTTCGTTCTTCTATGTTATATTTCATAAATCGTAGGCCCTTAAAATGACGTCATTTGGGGTGCCATTACTCTCGTTGCTATGTTTTGGTATTTAAAATTTGACTACTCAAGGGGATACAAGATGGCTCCCATTTTTGATTCAGTCTATTATACATCCATAGTTAGGGCGGACAATGCAAATGAATCGGACACCTTCTCTAACTGTAGGTAAAATGAAAGCTTCTTCCCCAACCAATATTACCCATGAACTTTTTTCTGCCGCATTGTATTTATAACTTCTATAACAATATACAATCTTCCTGCCATCCCATACACACACACACACACATATATATATATATATATATATATATATATATATATCTCAACACATAAAAACCGAAGAAAAAACTTCTTCCTTGAATAATGAAAGCACAAAAAGAAAAATGCTCCTTTTTTCTTTTCTTTTTTTTCTTGTTTGTAAACACACAACAAAATAACTTGTTCATAGAATAAAGCCTTTTATGTTCACAAAGGGTTTTTCATTTAAGAGAAAATAATAATATAATTACGAACTTTGATTAACTTTTTTCTCTTTCTTTTGGTGCTTCATCTTTTCTTCAAGTGGATGTTTTCCCTTATGAAAGGAACAACAAATAAATAAAAAGCCTTTGAACCCATAAATTGGTATGTTTATATATAAGCTCTTTTTAAGTTGAAGAGTGATTTAGTTGTGTGGCACTCATAATGGAATTAGAAAAATATGGCATGAGGAACAAAATGATTTTGAAGAGTTAAATATTATTATGATACCAGGGTAGATGATTAGAATTAAGTCAAATATAAACATTAAAGGGGTGGACTGGACAGTTGAGGAAGGATTTTATTAATTTACATAAAATGAGGAATACACAAATTGGTCCCAGCCTGGTTTAACTATTGGAGTGATTTGTAGTGTATTATTGATGATAGGATTGGTTAAAAGAAAACGATGAAGCATGTAGGCATTAGGTAATGATTCATCACTTGACTCGTGACTGTTGGGGTATAAACATCAACTCAGAGAGAAAATTTCATCCTTAAAAACACTAATATTCTCTTCTTCGTGGGCCTACCTCCATTCCATGTACGAATCCTTTGAATGTACTTCTCCCTTGTTGACCCATAATGTTAATTGAATCAAGGGTTCGCTTGTACTCAGAAAAAAGGATGTTTATTTTGTTTCATCGTCATATCTGGCGATAAATAGAGCATCACTCTGACTATCATATGTAAATAGAAAGAAAGAAAACTGTGTCGCCAATTAAGGAGGTTATATTATATGCGAGTTTGCAAGAACAGCCTTTTTATCCCTACTTACCAAGCTAAGAACTGTGGGTTTCATCATTATTGGGGACCTGCTAACCATTTCATGATTAATGATAACTTATAAAATTCCCTGGGCAGTTCAATCTATTAATGATAAGTCTAGCGATTACAAGGTATATGTTTATTTGACTTGATATATATTCATATTTGATGTTGTTTTTACCTATAAAAATGAGCGTTGAATTAAAGGATATTTTAAGTGAAATTGAATCCGTCTAATCGGCAAGGACATTTCAGCAAGATAGAGGATATATGCGATTGTATTCCCTGGTATGTCCTACATGTGGACACCCTATGACGTTCCTCGTCTATCGAGGGGATACTAAGAAGCGGAAATGTTCAACTCATAGGAGAGAAATTGTGCTGGAGCGCAAGGACTCGCTATGGGCAGGTAGACAAATTAGACTATTCATAGCTTATATACATGGTCCCTGAAACTCTGTGAAGGCTTTAACATTTAAAACGCAACAAATGAGCCATATACAGTTTACCACAAACCCTTACCACTTTGTGAGTGTTATGAACGTTGTATATAGTTATAAAACACACGAATTCTCTGTACACAGATGCTCTAGAAGTACCCAGATCGGTAGCCCTATTATCTATTAAAGACCTATATTAAACAAACTTCCCTTCATTAATATTTAGAAAATCCATATAAAGTAAGCCTCATGCTATAGAATTGATATATAGCCTCATGAAAAGGATTATTAAGTCTAAATGGTTAATAACTTTATGGGTTATGTTGTTTTTATGACGTCTCATTTAGCACAAAGCACTCAATGCACATATTTTATTACAGCTTAATCCAATAATGCATAGATGGTTTCCGCTTTCAAAAGAGAGAATAATATTTTTTAGGTACTGGGAATTATAAAGGAATGAAAGCTTATTGATCTCTGCTTTGCTGCAAAAAAAAAATTAATGAGATGTTATTGACTAAATTTCAGCTAAAGCAACATTATCCAACCACAATTCCAAAAAAAAATGATTTTTTAAATGAAAAATAGGCGGGTCGAAGGCGGGATGTCCAATTTTGAAACATTCTAACAAGTATGTTTTTCTTGGAGGGCACACGTTTCGTTTATGACATGGGGTGAACATTTTCATATCTTTTTTATGTGGTTTGATGCCAAGGGACTCTCCTCATCATCTTTCCTTAAAAAAATATCTATCAGGAATGATTGGGCTTCTTCATTGGCTTTGGAACTAGAGCAACCGTTTTGCTCAAAATCTAAGTACGTTTTGCTATTTGTCTGAGCGATATTATGGGCAGAAGCTGGTCGACTGAGACATTTCTCTAAGCTTCTGATGGATATTCGGCGAGCTTAGACCCCAAAATAAAGGAATCTGCTCACCATCGTCTCCTCACTCTTTTGATGTTAGAGCTTGAAATCCACAGTCGCTCATCAACTTTTGTAGGTCATTGAAAAAAAAACTGTTCACACTGGCCTCTGAAGTCTTGTTCTGAGAAGATAACAAGACAATACCTCATTTGGTACTTTGATGAATATGGAATCCAATTTTCCTAGACAGACTCATAACTCTTACACTATTTCTCAATGAACTCATTGATCCGGGCTTACACAGGCGCGAAATAGATTTGGAACTTAATCCTTATAGTCCTTCACATAGTTTGCAAATGTTCTCCTTATACGCCGCCAGTCTTTCATGGCAACAGGTTAATTAGGACTATGGTATTTAATGCTAAAGAAAGCAGGTGGCACTTTGAAATAGAATATCGCATTGGGAGTTGCTTAATATAACTTGATGTATTAAATAATGCTGCAAAATTTCTCATCGTTTTGTGATATTTGACGATTAATGAAATATCACCCTAAAGATAGGACGTAAAAAAGAAAGAAAAAAGGGTTACCAACTAAAAATAAATGAAATGTATTGATGAGGTAGCGAGAACTACGACGTACGAAAACATGTTTTATCATTTAAATTATTAGATAAGATACTTTTACATCCAACTTGCCGTGAAATATCTAATATTGACAACAAAAAAAGAGAAAACGAATAGTGAAAATAAAAACTTATTTAAAATATATCTAAAGCAATTTTAAAACTTTCCTGATACATTTACCTTGAGTTAACTCTTTAAGCATATATCGTGCGAGTAGGCAATAAAAAAGTTTTTAAAACGATGTTTCTATGGCATTCTACAACAACAACCCATAAACATAAGCTACATGCTTTTCTCATGGGGACCCAAAACAACTACATCATCATCCCAAGGAACTTTAGTTTCATAAGTAATTTGTACTCTGACAGGTTTTTAATTAACTTTTTTAAAGTTGGAGACTTTCAAAGTTATGAAATGTCTGTTAGATTGCAAATGATGATAAGATGATTTTTTCATTAAAAGGAAACAAGTTTCTTTTTATTTTCGTTCTCTTGCTTACTTTACTCCATACAAATGTCATTTTTTACATTAATACATTTATATATAATGTGTGTGTGTGTATTATATATATATATATATATTATATATATATATATATATATATATATATATATATATATATAGTTATATATATATATATATATATATAGATATATATGCAATATGTAAGTAGTTTTCTGAGAAGATAATTTTTTATTAAAGCAATTTATTTTATTATTACCAGAAATTGTGGGGGAAACAAAGTTTTATGTAGTTTATTTATGGTTACTTTTAAGAAACTTTGTTTGCATTGATGGGGTTGCATTTAAGATAGGCTTTAATGGTTCTTTCAGTGGTTTAGGTTGATGGTCTAATGTACTTTTCTTTTGGTTAAAAAGTATTTTGTAGTACGGTCGGTGCCAGTCTGATCTTTTATAACGACATTGAAACAAATCTCAACTTACTCTTCAGATAAATAAGAATAATTAAAGCTATTCCCAACCTTCAGCATCGGTATTATGAAACATAAGTTTAATCATGAATAAAAGTTATTCCCTTGCACTCTTATTAATCATAAATGGAGCTTTAAGCGCAATACAGGGTCAATGGTTTTCCAAGTCCCTTGCATGCCTTTTTTTTATTTTATTGACGGACGTTAAGGCCGATCGCTAGATGGCGATAGTCCTTAAACGATGGTGATCCTCACTGATCTCTTTCTTCTTGAATATGATAACAAACAATTGACATGACCAAGCATTTTTACGGGTCTTGATGAATAGTTTTATTGATTTTTCAATGAGTTTTTGGTCAAAGAATAATTTAAAGGGTTTATTCCCAAGTGACACTATCATGTAACAACGTGACATATTGTCAATATTTGATGTATTTTTTTAAATATTATGAGGTGTATGAATAACATTGAATGATCACCACCTTTTAATGACTATCGTGCAATTGCAAAATGCAATCGGCCTAAACGTCTGCCATAAAATAAGAAAGGCCTGCAAGTGATTCGGAAAGCATTGAGATATATATATATATATATATATATATATATATATATATATATTAGGGCTGTTCTTATTTTTCAAATGTTTGAAATGTTAGCAATATTGTGGATTTTCTGTTTCTTGGTGATAAAAGAAGACGACATACAAAGTTTGAACAAAATCGGTCAACATTACGAGGTCGCGCAACGAGGTCAAAGTTTTAAAAATTTAGTAAAAATATAGTTTTCCGCAAATTTCTTCAAAATGGTGGACGTTACAGACTTCAATAATAATTATTAATTTAAAGGAAATCTAATTTACTACCAGACGTATGTTTGATGTTTTTTAATAAAACAAAGTTTTCAGTAAAAACAAAGAAAAAAATGGAGTGTGTATTGTTAGCATATTTCATAGCTTTTTTGTATCAATTAACTTCACTCGCCTGTAGAAGATGACTTGTTCGCTTCAGAGTAAAATAGTATTTTTAAGTTTAGTACAACTTTAAATGATAAATCCAAAAATGACCTTGGTTGCATTCTATCAATTCAGAATTCAGTACAATCTGAGTTTACATCATATGATTCAGAGCCTGTATTGACCTATAAGAAATCGATTATGAAAAAAATTATAATAATGTGTTTCTTAGATTTGCGTCAAGGTATCCTCTCAAAATTTTACTATGTCTCTGACGCATTCATAATCCATTAAATGCGTCATTTTGTACGCGAGATATGCTTTTTTAATGTACATATAACTCTCTACTTATTAAATTGACATGATTTAGTATACCAAAATATTAAGCTGGCATACCAAGCTTTCATTTGATATGTTTGGTGTTCTAAAAATCGCTATACTTTAAGAGATATAAGCAAATACATTTTTGCACGTACTCGCCCCAAAAAAATGATCTTTTGATATGAGAATATACAATTACCACTTGGTAACTGCTGTTACTGTTAGCTGGATAGAAAGAGAAAGAAAAAAGAAGGGAGAGAATGAGGCAAATACTCTCTCCCTTCTTTTTTCTTTCTCTTACTATCCAGCTTGGTATCTATATATCTCTCATCTCTCTATCATCTATAATATATATATTGGTTTTAGGAATATTTAAATATACAACTTATGCACAAAGAAAAAATTTGAGTACTTTTTCCTTCATATATAAAGGAGTATATTGGTATAAATAGACCCATAAGGGTACCTATGAACAATAAGCTACGGTATAAGTTTATATATAAATATTCATAAAACCAATATATATATTTATAGATTGATAGAGAGATTGATAGATATATAGATAGATAGATAATAGATAGAATCGTTATCCAGTGACGTCATTGAGTAGTCACACTGCTATATGTTTGTTTTTGTATTGCCCAGAACCTTGTTATACAGACCTTGGGCAAAATACTCTCTCGCTTCTCTTTTTCTTTCTCTATCTATCCAGGTAACAGTGGTTACCAAGCGGTAATTGTATATTCTCATATCATAAGATCAATTTTTGGGAGAGTACGTGCAAAAATGTATATGCTTATTTCTCTTAAAGTATAAATATATATATATATATATATTAGACCTCCCAAAAAACCCACTTTTTTAGTTCTTTATGCTTCCTATGGACTCAATAGGATTGACAAAAAATCCTTTGAAATATATATAAAGACATTGATGTGGGTCTTTGGGAACATTATAATATAAAAAATTAGGTTGTGAAATATATTTTCATTCTAAAAGGCATATATGGTCGCTTTATTGAATACAAGAATAATGATTTTGGCAACTTCAATCATTTGACAATCACTCAGACAAATATCCTCGATAATATCTATATTCTTTGTTGAGATACTTATCTTCTTAAACCATCTCTTATCCTAGTATCTCTGTGTGCATACCCTTTTCCAATCCGATGACTACATCTGTTGATTTTAAATCCCTTGGAAAATCGAGAATTTGTTCCAAATAACTCTCATGGGCCGACATTAGAACTTAAGTGGTAATGTAGATCATTACACTCAAGGAAGGGCTTAATGGATTTTTTCAATATTCTTATATCATTCAAAGCCTTATTGTTCACTAAAAGTCCGTCGTCCTCAATAAAAGCATAAAATCTCCAACTCTTTAACCACCAAAAAGCGACTTGGTTGTGAATTCTCATTTCGAAATATTATTTTTTAAATATTACAAATTTTTGTTTATATTTTATTGTAAATATTTCCCCCAACTCATTGTGAAAGTCAAAATACATCAACATAGATTTCCTATGACGTCAACCACCGGCGAGCCAGCCCGATTGTAAAATAGAGAAACCAAGGTAGTTAAAAGTAAGGTAGAGCCATTTTAACCATGAAAGTAAAAAAAATACACCGCCACGCAACCTACCTCATGAGCATGACGTCACATATGGCAAAAGAGGGTATATTGTATAAGTAAAATATGTTAAATATAATCGAATTTAGCCTTTAATTAGATCATAGAATAATTAATTATCACAATTCTATTAGAAAATTGAAAAATATTAAATTTTGTGAGTAATCATAAATTTTTGATGATTTAAAGTTGCTGAAATTATCCAAAATATTAAATGAAAAAGCAAACTCTTCAATCATTATATGTTTTAGCACATAAAAACAACGAAATAAATTATAACAAAATACTATTATATCATATATTATTACAAAGACATATTTAGAAAAAAGTATATAATTTATGATTTAATATAAAACGAAATATGGTTATAATCATATATTATATAAATATTATTAGAAATACATATTAAGAAAAAATATATAATTTATAAATTGTTACACAACAAAATACTGTTTATAATCATATATTATATAAATATTATTAGAAATACATATTAAGAAAAAATTATAATTTATAAATTATTACAAAACAAAATACTGTTTATAATCATATATTATATAAATATTATTAGAATACATATTTAGGAAAAAGTAAATAATTTATTGGAACATTTAATTAATCCACTGTTTCATTTTTCGCTTCTCTCTTAAGCTTTTTCTATGTCTAGCTTTTTGCTCTTGAAGGCGTTTTTTTTTCAAATTTTATTTGGAGAAATACACGAATTTGAGCAAATTTCTTAAGAGCCTCCAATGGAACTGACGGCACCTTAGACTTGATTTAGAAACTCTTTTTACAAGGTTGTCGTTCCTATCAATCCTTCCATTTACTATAAAATTATTTTAAAAAATTTGTTCACATTTCATTTACTACTCCATTCTTGAGTTTCTTTCTAATAGGAAGGTTAAGAAGCTCATGCATTAGATCTCTCTCATAGTCTTCTTCAGTGAAGTGCAGACTACACATAAAGGATGATGCAGGCTGAAATGTCGAATCTCCTCTTTTGCATGCGATGGTCCAAGCTTTTTCTCTGTTTGATGTTGGTTGGAAACGAGTGGTACAATACATTGTGAGCATTGGGATCCAATGAAGGACAAACACTAACTGCACACTGTCTTTTTTTTATTAATTGAAGCCATTTTTTGTAAGAGTACGATGCACTATGATAATTTGAGTTGAGATGTTATATATAGTAAAAGTTATTTGTTTATGTTTTCTGCCAGACGTGACGTCACCCGAAAAATATTTCGGAACCTAAGTTTATACATTATGAAATGGCGGGGGGTTGAGAGAAACAATGTTTCTTCAATTCAACTTGAATGTATCAAGTAATTTTGGATGAAATTGTTGCTTTTATTAATTAAATAATATATAAGGTGTCTCACGAGCCTCAACTATATATTAATTGTTCCATTTTCGCTTTTAAAATAGGAATTTTATTGGAAATGGAGAGGTTTGTGTCTGATAAGCTACCATAATGAAGTTTTTATCGACTGTAGTAGTTTTTTCTGTATATTAGGACCTTTGTCCAAGTAATATCGTAATCCCTTACCTTATAAGAAATATCTGCATTTATGCCAATAGAGTCATTATACGACTCAGTATATTATTGTACAATTACACGGCTTAATCATTTTCCTATACCCCTTTTTTCAATGTTTCTAAATATGCATACCACATACGAATGAAAGAAACTAATAAACCCTCATTTTAGGTGTAGAACGTGACTTGTGTACACAAGGAAGTTAAATCTCAGGTACTGTCAAACGATATATAGTACACATTAATGGAATTATAGAAACCCATTATATCCCCTTGTGCTTATTTTTCCATGAATATAATTTCTACATTATCTTGGATTCGATAGTTAATATTTGATATAGGTATATATATATATATATATATATATATATATATATATATGACCTCCAAAAAAACCACTTTTTTAGTTCTTTTACATATACCCAGCGATTCTGGTTCATTTTTTGATGCTGAAACGAGTATCTAAATAAAAATCTCTAGCATTGTTAGAAATCGGACGTCACTGGTGTCAAAGGTTTCGTTATGAAGCAAAACTTTTTGTTATTACTTATTTTGAAACAAACTAGTTTTACAAAATTTAGCTATGATCAATTGATGACTTTGTTATTTTTTGCAAATTTTCGTCAAATAATATTTAGTGCCAATAATGAACATAAGTGCTGACGCACCAACCATTTTTTAAATAACAGCTCCTCCTAGGGTTCTTTATAGTTTCAAGAAGGAAAAAGTAAAGAGGGTACTCATGTTGATGTTTTAAGTTATCTTTTAATAGGTTTTTAAACGACTAATGATAGTAGATTTTCCCCATCGATTCCCAATCTACTTCTTTCTGAATCCCTCTCATCAGTATTGATATCAATTCTTTTCATTTTTGTTTTTTTCAAAATACAGTTTTTTAATGGAAATGTCATTATGGTAATCTCGTGAATTCGCCAATAGACATTTTGTTCAACATATATTATATTATTATTATATAAATATATATATATTAAGATACGCTTGAAGTGGATTCAAAGTATTTCATGGTGTGTTTTTTGTAAGAACTATGAGGAAACAACACAGCACATACTAATGGAATCCCATGTATTACACTATGTAACAGGATTTTTCCCCCAGACTGAAATTTCTATTTTGAGTTCCATTTTTTCGTGGATTCCAAAAATGCCACTTAAAATATTGTACGAAAAAAGGTTTGACCTCTATGGCCTTTTTTATCAGGATTTTCATTATTTTTATCGGTCCACACCCAGTTATCTTCTTCCAATGTAAGAATAACCGCAAATGTCATATATAATTAATTTATTTTAGTATGTCAATCCATTTCAAATCAGTTTTTTAATTAAATTAAATAAATAAATTGTAAATGCGTTAACGATTATTGTGATTTGTTACGAATAAAAAAACATGTTTTGCCTTTTTATTTGCAAGTTCCTTAAATAATTTGATAACAATATTTGAATGCCTTTTTCCAAATCAAAGTAACTCTCCATTTTCAGATTATTTGATAAACTTGTGATGAATTACATTCAAATAAAAGGCATATATGTTTTTTTCTTCGTAACAAATCACAATAATCGTTAACGTATTTACGATTTATTTATTTAATTTACTTGTTCATACTAAATTGATATTTTCTTTACTTTCATCCCAGATATCGAAATTATAAAAACTCTTCTGAAATGCATTGACATATACCAAAATATTTTACATATTGATTATAGTCAATAGACTTGAAACAAAACAAAGCCGCTTAAATAGAACACTAAAAAATGATCAAGTTTTTGAAATATAAAGCCTATTTTTTTTCGATTGGTACGAACGATATTGGAAATATTAACTGATTTGAAATGCATTGACATAGTAAAAAAATAAATACTCCTGGCATTAGTGGGTATTCTTACTTTGGACGAAGATAACTGGGCGTGAACTGTTAGAAATTATTAAAATCATGATTATCAAAAAAAGGCCATAAAGGCCAAACCATTTTTCGTACGATATTTTTAGTGGCATTTTTGAATCTACGTAAAAATGGAACTCTGTAGCGCGAAGGAGGAGGAGAAATGACGACTCATGGTTGAGGTAAAAGAGTGTGTTTATTAACCTCTTGCCTCCAGCTTATATAGCCGTGGACAAGAGGACTTAAGAGATTAAGAACCTGCTGAGGTGTGAGAAAGAATGGTAGCTTGACTTGCTGTTAATAAGCAGGTCAACCCGCTATACAGCTCCCCCCCAGCACCTCAGCAGGTGTGTGTATATAAAAAAATATATAAATATAAATTAATGATTGGAGGGGTCATCCGGCAAGGTTTCTTTCGCCGTGGATGAAAGGGTTGAGGGGTCATCCGGCGAGATTTCTTACGCCGTGGATGAAAGGGTTGAGGGGTCATCCGGGGAGGTTTCTTACGCCGTGGATGAAAGGGTTGAGGGGTCATCCGGCGAGGTTTCTTACGCCGTGGATGAAGGGTTGAGGGGTCATCCGGCGAGGTTTCTTACGCCGTGGATGAAAGGGTAGAGGAGTTACCGGTGAGGGTGGAGGCTCCTCCTCCTCCTCCACGCTAACGGAGAAGTCCGGTTGGACCTCGTGGAAGCCGGGAGTGTAGAATTGTGATGTTCCGCGGGCGTGTTCCAATGGGTCCCTCAGAGATCGACTGAGGGAGTCGGGGTCACCAATGTAGCGCGAAGGAGGAGGAGAAATGACGACTCATGGTTGAGGTAAAAGAGTGTGTTTATTAACCTCTTGCCTGCAGCTTATATAGCCGCAGACAAGAGGACTTAAGAGATTAAGAACCTGCTGAGTATGAGAAAGAGTGGAAGCTTGACTTGCTGTTAATAAGCAGGTCAATCCGCTACACAGCTCCCCCCCCCCCCCCCCCCAGCACCTCAGTAGTTTTTTTTTTTTGAGGTAGAGTGTGTTTATTAAACTCTTGCCTGCAGCTTATATAGCCGTAGACAAGAGGACTAAAGAGATTAAGAACCTGCTGAGGTGTGAGAAAGAGTGGTAGCTTGACTTGCTGTTAATAAGCAGGTCAATCCGCTACAACTCAAATTAGGAATTTTAGCCTGGGAACAAACAAAGACCTTAATTTTGTTGCATAGTGTTATAGATTATAATCTTATAAATTATTATACATAATTATTTATCGTAACGTATTCAGCGTGGTGGAAACATTTTTAAAGCGTCACATTGCCAATGCACTCTCTCCACTTGTCCGATAATGGTGTCCACACTCTGTTTAATGGATATTTATGAGGAACATTAAAACCTCGCAAAGTCGCCAAGAATATATTATATTTTTAAATTGTAATAAAGTTTTGTTGTTTTTTTTCAACCCGATAATCGAGGCACGATTCATTGAGGAACAGATATGAACATGAAAAATAGACATTCTTATTTTTGATAGTGAGAGTTGTTTCTTAATTTAATTAATATTAAGTGATGGAATAGGAGGAGGAGGAGTCACTTCAAAGGATTCGCTAAGTATTTTTAAGGATGAATTTCTTCCCTCTGAATACCTGATGTTTACTCCTCAACATCAGCCGCGAGTGACGTCATACTTGTATCAACAAATCAACTCTTTAGTATTATTCCCTCTCCTTTTCCTTAAACTAATAACAATTCAAAAAACACCAAGTTTTTCCTATACTTATATACCTACGCCAGGGAGGAGGTTTGTATTTGTATAAGATGAGGAGGCAACTAACTTGCATGGTGCCCAAAAGAAATGGATACTACGGCCTAGGAAGAAATAGCCCTAGAGAAAATTAACCAGGAAGATATGACTCAGGATAGAAAAAGGAAAATGATGAAGAAGAGACCGTTGGTGTTTTGAAGGATGAAATTCTTATCTCTTAATTTATGTTTATTCCTCAACAGCTTCTGAAGGTGAAGTGATACTTTGTAGTAGCACAGGGTGGCGAACACGCGGCTCGCGAGCCTCATGCGGCTCTTGGTCAATAGGAATGCGGCTCTTTGCCTCTTCTCATTTTTACATGTTTTTAGACCTCACTTTGTTTAATTCTTCCTTAATAGCAATTTCATATCAACAAGAGCTTATCAAAAACAAATTATAATCTGAAATGTAAAAGAAGTATGTGGACGAATTAGAGCACGCACGGGATATATTAAGTTGAAGTTCTCAATGTGGCATACCTTGTATTTTGAATACCTAGATTGTGACCTAAATAAATAATATGTGTACTCTTCCTGCGCTTCCTATCCACGATCCCAAACGATAAGTAAGACAAGTAGAGTCTTTAATCCTCTGTTATTTCCCAGGTATTCATACTAAACATTAGGATTAATGCCAGGAAATTTATTAGCATATTGCGTTCTAGTGCAGGCTATACTCGTCATCAAAATGGAAAAATGCAAGGCTAAACGAAAATACGAAGATGAACACCGGACTTTCTTGGAAGAATGGGAAGACGCTTATTTTTTTATTGAACGGAATGGAAAACCGTTCTGTTTAATTTGCAGCTCCACATTATCACATTTCAAGGCTTCAAATCTTCAACGGCATTTTTCAAATCTTCAATGGCAATATTGACAGAGACTTTCCCAAAGGCACTGAACTACGTACGCACAAAGTGAGTACTTTGAAAAGTCAGGTAAAAAGACAAGCTCAAGTCTTTCACCAATTCAGCAAACATGCAGAAACTGTGACGTTGCCCTCTTAAAAGTGGCGTGGAATATAGCACGTCATAAAAAACCATACAGTGAAGGTGATTTTGTAAAACAGTGCTTGAAAGATGTGATTGAAACATTAACTCCAGATAATACCAAACTAAAAGATGCCATCGTAGATCTTCAGCTGTCACGTCACACTGTTGAGACCAGAATATCAGACATAAACAAAGCGATTGAATCTGATCTCCGGATAGATCTGGAAAATTGTACATATTTTAGTGTCGCTCTAGACGAGTCATGCGACATACAAGACAAACCACAGCTGGCAATATTTGCCCGTATGATTTCTCCAGACGGCAGGCTTAAAGAAGAGCTTCTGGATATTTTGCCATTAAAAGACCGAACACGCGGCATTGACGTGAAAGAAGCAATGATGAACGTATTCAGAGAAGCCAATTTGTCTCTCGATAAGCTCACAGCTATAGCCACAGATGGAGCACCATCAATGATTGGATCTGTGAATGGACTTGTGGGTCTTGCAAGAGTGATGACAGATTTCCCGATTTTTGGAACTTCCACTGTATCATACATTGTGAACGACTTATGGCAAAAATACTCAACTTATACCACGTGATGAAACCCGTACTTGAAATCGTGAACTATATTCGTACGCATGCTCTCAATCATCGGCAGTTCAAAAATCTCCTTTCTGAACTTGATGCGGATCTGCCTGGTGACTTACTTTGTATTGCACGGTGACGTGGCTGTCCCTAGGAAAAGTGGTTTCCTCTTTTTACCAACTTTAGGGAGCCATAAAAATATTTTGGGAGAAAAGAAAAATAATTATCCTCAGCTCTCAGACCATATGTGGCTCCTGGACTTGGCGTTTTTCGTTGATGTGCTCTCACATTTGGATAAACTCAACCTGGACTTGCAGGAGAAATTAAAACGCTTCCTTTTTGGAGAGCTGTTCCAACTGAAAAATACCCCTGTGTTAAAACAGCTGCACTCAAGCTGCTCTCCATGTTCTCGTCAACATATGTGTGCGAGTCCCTGTTCTCCACTCTGAAACACGTCAAGTCCAAACATCGATCCATTTTGACTGACACTCATGTGAAAGAACTGCTGCGAGTGGCCACTACAGAGCATAAACCGGATCTTCAAAGAATTACTAAAAACAAGAGATGCCAGAAGTCTCACTGAGTCAGTTACAACACTTAAAAAGGTAAGAAACACTTTTGATATATGCACATTTAAGTGGAAATATCTGCTCTGTTCATATCTCAGAGAAAGTGAAAACTGTGTGTAGCTTATATAGTCTTCTCTCTTGGTAGGTGCAGTGGCGACTCTGGCTGAATGTGGAAGACGGCCCAGTCGCTATGGACGGGCCATAGGGGGCCTGTCCCTCCCCCCCCCCTAACTAAGTGCTGTGCCTCCACCCCCCTCCAATGGCTTGTTCACCATTAAAAATCTAAAGAAATAAGTGTCTTTTCTTGAATTTATCCTACAGTAAGATTATGTGGCTACGTAACGTTACGGGTTATAATAATTTTGCCCCCATGCATTTGATATGTCCCCCTTTAGACTGATGTCTGTAGACCAAGTTATTGGTGTTAATTATGTTATATGCGTTATATTATCAATTGTGTTATATTTTGTCTTTTGTTTCAAAGTCAGTGGCTCTTTGGCTTTCACACGAAAGAATTTTGGCTCTTTGACCTGGACTTGTTCGCCACCCTGTAGTAGCATAATAATAACTACTTTTGTATTATTATTCCTTCTCTTTCAACCAATCATGTTTCAAAAACACCCCTTTTTATCCCTAGATAGATAGCAGATGAGTCAATCCTTTTGGTCGGATGAATTTGTTTCGTAAGGGGATGGAGAAGAAGGAGCAAATATAGAAGATGTGTTTTCCTTGTCAAAAATAATAATATTTTTTTGCACCCACAAAGTATGGGGGGAACATTCCTTTTCGGTAATAGTATGAATGGGTAAGGAAATAAAAATGGTTAACTTAACTAAATAATGGAATATGGAAAAAATCGAAACACATGAAAAAGGCAAGATTTTGAGTAGATTATATATATTTCTTGTTGGCCCAATGGGCATATACATAGTATCAGGGCCGTCCCGTAGCATAGGCAGTATAGGTAAATGCTAAGGGCGCTGTCCATCCAGGGGGCGCCAATTTAGCTTAGCAAAGCTTTAGGTAGTAGTATAAAAATAATGATATTTTCTAAGATCCCGAACAGATTCCATTAGGGTTGATAATTATCCAAAGTTTACTCCATGCAGGTTGATGTAGCTGTCGACTTGCTGAAGAAAACCAGAGATTCCCTCACAAGTTACAGAAACACTGGATTTTTTCTGATGCACAGACAACTGCAAAGGAGATGTGCGAAGAGATGAACGTGGAGGCTAAACTCAAACAAAAACGTTTGAGAACCACAAAAAAGCACTTTAGCTATGATTCTCCAGATGAACACATCCATGATGCACTACGAAAAATGGAAACCACATTTTTTAATATGGTCATGGATACGGCCATCTCCTCACTAGATGAAAGATTTCAGAATCTTGGAGAAGTGAATAGAATCTTTGGTGTGCTCCTCGATTTCCCCAACTTAGGAGAAGAGGACCTGCTACTGAAGTGTCAAACTCTAAGTACCGCTTTGACCCATGACAGCCTGCCAGATATTGATGGCACAGAACTTGCAAAGGAAATGCAGAATTTCCCACCATTGCCATCAAAGAAAATGACAAATATGGAACTTTTGACCTTCCTGCATGAGAAGAAGCTGGTCGAAATTTATCCTAACATGTGGGTTGCCTTGAGAATCTCTGCCACTCTTCCTGTTACAGTGGCTGCTGCTGAAAGAAGCTTCTCTAAGCTCAAACTGATAAAAACGTATCTTAGATCTACCATGATGCAAGAACGTCTCAGTGGACTTGGCATTATAAGCATAAACCATGTGGTCTCAAATCAGTTATCATATGATGATATTATAGATGACTTTGCTGCAAGAAAGACCAGGAGAGTAAATCTGTAGGAGGTTATGTGAGATTGAGGAGGTGGTTTTGTTGTTTTAAAATAGTTTAAGCTAAAGCATACCAAAAAAATAAACCACGAGAGGTCATTATAAGATCACCTTTTTATATATTTATTGTATATTTTTATTTAAATCTTTGTAAAAACAGTGCACACTGGTTTCTTTATTGTGCAGTGTCTTATTTATATTGTATTAATACGTTAATTTATTTCAATTGTTTACAGTTTATATTTTAGGAGTATTTAAATCTAATACTTTAAATGAGCTATTTTTGTTATATTTAATACATTTAGTTTTTTGTTGTATTTGTTTCCTTAATTATTTTCTTAGTTTTTTAAATGTGCTATTTCTTTATTTAAATAAAACAATATCTAGAACAAAAATATTCAGTTTCTTGTGAGTATATGTACACTAGCAGTGGAATTTACTGCGATGCATGGGGGGGGGGGGGGCACATAAAATCTTGCCTAGGGCACCAAAGTGGTTAGAGCCGGGCCTGCATAGTATCACAAGTAGGAGTTCATCTTATACAACTAAAAAAGCTTATTGAGTTGTTCTTAAAACAAAGAATCAGTTATAAGAATATAGCAAAACAAGACAGAAAATTTGAAATATATTTCAGAAATTTTATATTTCCAAAAGGGTATTTGAGTATAAAATAGCAATTGGTAAAAGTCCTGACAAGTCGGAGTCTTTATTGGTATGCATTTTATATACAATGAACTTGGTTTTAGTGATTACAGCACCAATTTGTCAATTGGAGAATCTGAAAGAAAGTGACATTTGTATCAAATCGTTCTTCGATTATACCAACTTGGTATGTGTCATTTAAGACTGGACACTCCCATAATAAATGGTCCTTGGTTTCTGAGTCCCCTTTGCAGGAGCGGCAGTTTTGGTGCGTGTCGTTGAAGAATTTGCTGTCACTCCCAACGAACCAGTGAGTACACGATATTTAAACCATTTTTCAGCTGACGTTAGAAATTATTTATCATTGTCGCAGTACATTCATGTATACTCCTTCTGATACTAAGTCTTCTTGGGTACCCTTCATAAGGAACTAGGTTAAAGACAATAGTTGCTTTTTTGATATCCCTCACTACCATTCGCGAGAACTTAAAGCGATATGGTAGAAGTTGCTTACCAAGATGGCATAACATGAACTTATATATAAGTTGGTTAATTAAAGAAGAGGAGTTTATAACGTCGCCGGCTATTCGAGCATTCAGTATTCTAAGAGTACGATTGTTTAAACTATCGACAACAGGTTTATTCTATCCTAAATGCGACTCATATATTTCATTATGTAACTAAAACCATTAAAGAATTGTTGCATACGGCCCGAGTGCTTTGAATATTTTTGTTAAAATGTACAATGCACCTAAATATTCTTTAAAATAATAAATGCATTTGAATATGTAAAGAGTCAATTAGGGACTTTTGTATAAATCCATTTATATTTATGTACATTTCACTCAATTTTTCTACGTAGATTTTTCTCTTTTGACATTTTTATTATTATTTCTTATATCCTTAATATCTACATACATATTTACACGCAGAAGTATAAGAAGGTAATAAAAGGACTCTTAATTCTATGAGTAATGACTTTTCTTGTAGAATAAAATGGTTCCTTTTTTGTTGATTAATTATGTGCCAGAATATTGTTTAAAGAAAGAAGACCTTATACCATGCATGAAATAATCAGTGAGCGAGGAATACATGATATCCATACATAATTTCTTAGGCTAGAAAGCAGGGTTTGTGGTGTTGTGAAGCAATTTCGTATTTTTGTTGTGAGAATCTCAAGGAGAAAAAATATACATTTTTAATAACTAATTTTTGTCACTTGTTGTCAGAGAGTAGCCAAGGAACATTTTCATATCAATTGATATGTCAATATATATATCTATATAGTCAACTTCGCCTAAGTCGAAATTGCATAAGTCGAAAAGTCGCCTAACTCGAATATAATCAAAAGTCCCATTTTTTCCATTGACATGTGTGTATAAAAATCGTACAAGTCGGTTTTTGTAAGTCGATTTTTCGCCTTAGTCGAACAGATATTTTGACAGTAACACATACATAAACAAGAAAATAACTTCGCATAAGTCGAAGAGGGCGCTCACTTTCCAAAACACAGCCTGCATGCACTGTGCCTTCCGTTCACACTGTGTATTACAAGGAAGCAGACACAGATGGTTGAAGTAAGGAAAAATATTGAACACTTAAGAGTTTGAAATATAAATTAAAAATAAAGAAATTGTGTCTTCGCCCACCTGCTGCCTCGCCGATGATTTGCGACTGCATGTGAGCGAGTGCACACACACACGCCTACCTGTATATCGAATTTTTATTCGACTTAGCAATCAAAATTTTAACTCGAATTTCACCTAAGTCGATTGTTTTTGTACAGTCCCAAGAGATCGGCTTAGGCGAAGTTGACTGTATATATATATATATATATATATATATATATATATATATATATATATATATATATATATATATATATATATATATATATATATTAGGGTTGTTCTTATTTTTCAAATGTTTGAAATGTTAGCGACTTTGAGCATTTTCTGTTTCTTGGTGATAAAGAAGACGACATACAAAGTTTGAACAAAATCGGTCAACATTACGAGGTCGCGCAACGAGGTCAAAGTTTTAAAAATTTAGTAAAAATATAGTTTTCCGCAAATTTCTTCAAAATGGTGGACGTTACAGACTTCAATATTAATTATTAATTTAAAGGAAATCTAATTTACTACCAGACGTATGTTTGATGTTTTTTAATAAAACAAAGTTTTCATAAAAACAAAGCAAGAAAGGAGTGAGTATTGTTAGCTTATTTCATAGCTTTTTGTATCAATTAACTTCACTCGCCTGTAGAAGATGACTTGTTCGCTTCAGAGTAAAATAGTACTTTTAAGTTTAGTAAAACTTTAGATGATAAATCCAAAAATGACCTTGGTTGCATTCTATCAATTCAGAATTCAGTACAATCTGAGTTTACATCATATGATTCAGAGCCTGTATTGACCTATAAGAAATCGATTATGAAAAAAATAAATAATAATTTGTTTCTTAGATTTGCGTCAAGGTATCCTCTCAAAATTTTACTTTATCTCTGACGCATACATAATCCATTATATGCGTCATTTTGTACGCGAAATAGGCTTTTTTTAATGTGCATATAACTGTCTACTTATTAAATTGACATGATTTAGTATACCAAAATATTAAAGCTGGTAACCAAGCTTTCATTTGATATATTTTGTGTTCTAAAAATCGCTATACTTTAGAGATATAAGCAAATACGTACTCTCCCCCAAAAATTGATCTTTTGATATGAGAATATACCAGGCTTGTGAGCGTTCAGCTTTTTTTGCGTTCAGCGTTCAAAAAATAATAGCGTTCCGTTCAATGTTTTTGCGTTCAGCGTTCCGTTAGCGTTCAGCGTTCAAATATTTAAAAAATACAATGTGTAATTTTGAAAAATGGAAGTACTATTTAGGGGTTTTATAATAAAAATGAGCCCGAACCGACTTTCAAATGATATAAATTTGTTGACTGGATCTAACCCAGGGGTTCCCAACCTTGGGTCCTCAGAACGTCTATATTCACTACATAAGAGGGTCACCAGACTGGAGATTTTTCTATAGGGGGTCGCCAAAGAAAAAAGGTTGGGAACCCCTGATCAAACCCCAACTTGTAGATATTTTTTCCTGACCCGTAACAAATAATCATTATATTAATAGTTTTCCATATATAAAAGACATACACGCCAGTCAGCATGAAAGAAACTTAACTATTTTCAATCTTATTAAAAACAATTTCAGATCAAATATATTTGAAAAAGTGTCGAGATGACCAGACTCGCTTATTTTCGAATAACGGAGTCCGAGTTCGATATTAAGAATCTGCAAAATAGTATTTTAAACCTTCGATGTATGAGTAACTGGATCCCTACTTTCTTCCGTAATGGATACATTACATTTTAAATTATAATCATATTTAAGGTGTAATCAAGACAAATACGAGATCAATGCTATATAATACAAATTAATATTATAAAACAACATTATATGAATGCATCTTATTTTAGAGAGATGTATTTCTTAATCATCTTTGCAATATAAAACACATTTAATATTATATAAACACGAATCAACCATTTACTACATTAAATTGAAGTTAATATCGTCTTCGTCATTAGAAAATAACTTAACCTCAATATCAATTATTAACATTAAATTTATGCAAGGAACAAAACAAAACGCAAAATATTAACTGCAACTGTTGTAAGGGTAATTTTTTGTCTGATCAATGGCGTCAAATTATCTTTTTTAAAGCAACAACAACAAGTTTCTAGGTCGCTTCGCCTATGGGAATGTGCAAAGAATTGATCTTACATTCCTCAGAGTACTTTGGTTGAGACATTCGCGACCATCATGGCGCCTTAAAAATCTATATATCTGCTATATCCAGGAGAAGCCAAAATAATAAATTATCATCTATAGTCATCATACGGTTCTAGGAAGATTCGCCCCTGGTGAATTCGCCCCCGGGTAGTTCGCCCCCGGTTTGTTCACCCCTGGAGTCTTAGCCGCCTAGGTGTGTACGCCGCCTGGAAGCTTTGCCCCCACAAGTCCGGAATTACAATCAAATCATATATGTCTACATAAGTTTGGTGAATGATGAGTGAGGAGAGAGCCATCCTAAAAAACATCCAGTGACGTCATACTTGTTATTCGTCAATTTAGAATCACGTCACTGAATGTTTAAACTCCTTTCTTTTCTCCATCATGCTTTTAATATTAGCGTTATATTTAAATGTTAATATAAAGAGGAAGACGGGAAGAGAAAGAAGTTTGAATACCCAGTGACGTAATCCTGAGCTCACAAATGAACAATATTACGTCAATGGATATTTTCTTACGTTTGTTCTTTCCTACTCCCTGAATAGAGACCAAATTTCATTATTATTATTGCTTTGTAGATGTAAAGAGATTTCGCCCCCGCATTAAAAAGAAGGTTCTAGGTCTGCTCGATAATACAACTTTTGTCATGGACGTCTATATCAAGCTTGTAATTCCGTTAATGCTGAGAGCATAAGTGTGGGCGTTCTTCTTTCGAAAGTATTGTGAAAAAGAAGCCTCTCAAATTTTACACTCGCCAGATATAATTTATAAAAAATGGTTCGATTAATTAAAAGCTGCAGAGGTGGATTCAAGTTGGTGGATGACCTGTCCTATGTCTACAGGATGGACAAAAAGTGTGGATTAAAACCCCACTGGAAGTGCACTACTATTGGATGCAAAACCCGGGTTTCATCCGAAGGAGAGGGAAATGATATAAAAATCGTTAAAGTTTTGGCGAACATGAACATCCTTCCAATCCATCTCTCCCGGGGGTCGAAGACGCAAAAGTATCTATGAGAGCATTGGCCAGGACCTCAATGCTGTCTTCGCGCACTATTGTTGCGCAATCGACATCTACCTTAGATGCTAATGCCATGACCATTCTCCCGAGGACTTCGTCTTTGTCCCGTAATATTCGGAAGTGGAGACAATGTGCAAATAGTGCTCCACCTATTCCGTCGGAGAGGAGTGAATACTCTATCCCCTTTGAGTATAGAACCTTAGATAGTGGGAAAATTTTCTCCTCTATGATAGTGGAGAAATGGATGACCAAAGGATCCTAATATTTGGTACCCAGGGAGGTTTGAACGACCTCACAAACATTAAAGACTGGTCATGTGACGGGACCTTCAAGTGTGCGCCAAGTTTGTACTATCAACTCTTCACACTGCACGTGGTAGTACGGCATTCCAGCATACCACGGATTTTTGCTCTACTTCCGAACAAACAACAAATACTTATTTAAGGCTTTTGGGGTGTCTTAAACATATACATCCACGTTTAAATCCAGAAAACGTAATGATGGATTTCGAAAAAGGAGTGATCAGCGCTTTTGAGGAAGTGTTTCCTCAAGCCAATTTATCAGGGGTCTTTTCCACCTGGCAAAAAATATATACGGACATGTTGTTAATATTGGCCTAAGAGAGAGGTATTGTACGGACCCCGAGTTCAATACCAAATTAAATGCTTCACTGCTCTTGCCTTTATACCGGAGGATGAAGTTGTGGACGCCTTCCATGGAGCTTTCTGATGACGACGATCTTCCTCAGAATTAGTTTCGTACTTTGAAACTACATACATTGGAGGAGTAAGAGGAGTTGGTGAGAGACGCCGAAGAATTCAAACTTTCATTTCCAGTCCCCTTATGGAATATGGTGGAGCGTGCTCAAAATAAATCAATAGATCCAATAACAGCGTCGAAGGGTTTCATAACGCCTTGCAAAGTATAATCACTAATAGTCACCCAAATTTATAGAAATTCATTAATCTAATAAAAAAGAAGAGACCTACTCAATGAAAAAAATGTGTGATGTACACAGAGGAGATACACCGTCGGTCAACAAAAAATATAAACAACTTTCCGAGAGGCTTTGTACCCAAGTTTTAATTATGATTCAAATAACAAATTGATGTATTTAGAAAATATTTCTAGAATAGAAATTACATTCATTCTAAAAACTTAAACTTAAGACTATATATTTATTGGTGAGCTGGCGAGACTACCGTAATACTATCCTACATTTAGTATTAGTTGTCTAATCCTTGGGATAACAAAAAGTTACTCTCCCAAACTGACCAATAAAATGATAGCACTGTTTCCTTTATTTTCTTTCGTCCAATAGTCAGAGAATTGATCCATTTATCGACATATATGATGAGACAAAATAACATAATTCTTCTTTCTTGAGAATGAGTAGTTGCTTTATTATATTAATATTAAGTGATGAAATAAGAGACGTCCATTCTAAGAATTCAACAATGACGTCATGGATGCAGACTCATGAAGAAGATAATATTAGTATTATTAAGGATGAAGTTCTTCTCTCTGAATGCCTGATGTTCACTCCTCAACAGCCGTGAGGAAAGTGATACTTTGTAACATAACATTAACTGATTTTTCTATTATTATTCTCTTTCTTTCAACCAATCACGTTTAAAAAAAAGGAGGTATTTCTATATTTATATATGTCTACGACAGGCAGAGGCTTGCTTTGTCAAAGAGGATGCAAGACAAGCCGTATATATATTATATATATATATATATATATATATATATAATATATATATATATATATATATATATATATATATATATATATATATATATATATATATTAGGGTTGTTCTTATTTTTCAAAAGTTTGAAATGTTAGCAACATTGTTGATTTTCTGTTTCTTGTGATAAAAGAAGACGACATACAAGTTTGAACAAAATCGGTCAACATTACGAGGTCGCGCAACGAGGTCAAAGTTTTAAAAATTTAGTAAAAATATAGTTTTCCGCAAATTTCTTCAAAATGGTGGACGTTACAGACTTCAATAATAATTATTAATTTAAAGGAAATCTAATTTACTACCAGACGTATGTTTGATGTTTTTTAATAAAACAAAGTTTTCAGTAAAAACAAAGAAAAAAAGGGAGTGTGTATTGTTAGCTTATTTCATAGCTTTTTTGTATCAATTAACTTCACTCGCCTGTAGAAGATGACTTGTTCGCTTCAGAGTAAAATAGTACTTTTAAGTTTAGTAAACCTTTGAATGATAAATCCAAAAATGACCTTGGTTGCATTCTATCAATTCAGAATTCAGTACAATCTGAGTTTACATCATATGATTCAGAGCCTGTATTGACCTATTAGAAATCGATTATGAAAAAATAAAAAATAATGTGTTTCTTAGATTTGCGTCAAGGTCCTCTCAAAGTTTTACTTTGTCTCTGACGCATACATAATCCATTATATGCGTCATTTTGTACGCGAGATAGGCTTTTTTTAATGTACATATAACTCTACTTATTAAATTGACATGATTTAGTATACCAAAATATTAAAGCTGGTTAACCAAGCTTTCATTTGATATGTTTGGTGTTCTAAAAATCGCTATACTTTAAGAGATATAAGCAAATACATTTTTCCCCAAAAAAATTGATCTTTTGATATGAGAATATACGATTACCATCTGGTAACTGCTGTTAGTGTTACCTGGATAGAAAGAGAAGGGAGGGAGTATTTTGCCTCACTTCTCTCCCTTCTTTTTTCTTCTATCCAGGTGACACTAACAATTACCAAATGGTAATCGTATATTCTCATATCAAAAGATCAATTTTTGGGGGGAAATGTATTTGCTTATATCTCTTAAAGTATAGCGATTTCTAGAACACCAAACATATCAGATGAAAGCTTGGTAACCAGCTTTAATATTTTGGTATACTAAATCATGTCAATTTAATAAGTAGAGTTATATGTACATTTTAAAAAAGCCTATCTCGCGTACAAAATGACGCATATAATGGATTATGTATGCGTCAGAGACAAAGTAAAACTTGAGAGGATACCTTGACGCAAATCTAAGAAAACATTATTATTTTTTTTTTCATAATCGATTTCTTATAGGTCAATACAGGCTCTGAATCATATGATGTAAACTCAGATTGTACTGAATTCTGAATTGATAGAATGCAACCAGGTCATTTTTGGATTTATCATCAAAGGTTTACTAAAATTAAAAGTACTATTTTACTCTGAAGCGAACAAGTCATCTTCTACTGGCGAGTGAAGTTAATTGATACAAAAAAGCTATGAAATAAGCTAACAATACACACTCCATTTTTTTCTTTGTTTTTACTGAAAACTTTGTTTATTAAAAACATCAACATACGTCTGGTAGTAAATTAGATTTCCTTTAAATTAATAATTATTATTGAAGTCTGTAACGTCCACCATTTTGAAGAAATTTGCGGAAAACTATATTTTTACTAAATTTTTAAAACTTTGACCTCGTTGCGCAACCTCGTAATGTTGACCGATTTTGTTCAAACTTTGTATGTCGTCTTCTTTTATCACCAAGAAACAGAAAATCCACAATGTTGCTAACATTTCAAACTTTTGAAAAATAAGAACAACCCTAATATATATATGTAGCAGCTTCCATGTTACTCTCCCTCGTCAGCTGTACATGACGTAGCAGCGAAATAAATCAGTTCCTTCTCAGACGTCTTAGAGTGATTTCCTACATTGGTGACCCCGACTAAGAAATGCCCTCTACGCGGCGACAAGAGTCTTCAGAAGCCCCCGAATCGAAGGCATCCTCGGCGGGTTTTACTTCAGGAGCTGACTGCTCTTCGAACCCTCTTAGGTACTCGAGTTTCCGCCTTCCGGACTTCGATGAAGAGGACCCAGAAACCTGGTTTCTGAAGATAAATTTTATTTTTAATGGAAATCGCATTTCTCTAGACTATGATAAGATTAACTCCGTGATGGCAGTTCTCCCCATCCGGGTTATTAGGATCATCCCTATGGGAGCATTGTCTGGCTCCTTCGAGGACCTTAAGCAAGGAGTACTCAAAGTTTATGGTGCTTCTCCTCAAAATCGAGTTAAGAAAGTGGTGGATCTGTTCATGCAGGACTCCTTATCTGCTAAGGACATTCTATTGACCGTGGATCGCTTATTGGATCCTGAGTTTGTGCCTGATTTAAGAACCTGTCTTATTAAGAGCTACTTATCCGCTCTGTTCCCGTCTCCTACAGACCTATGGCGCGCGCTCAAGTGCACATCGACGAAGATTCTCTTGCTGCGCAGTGTGAGACTTTGAAGGAGTGCTCCAGCGCTGGCCCTATCGTCCCTTCTTCCTATTCTCAGCCGCAGTTCTCTGTACTGGGGCTGGGAAAGAGGCGTGCTCTACTTTTGAAAAAAGGAGTGAGGATAGAGCAAAGATAGGATAGAGGGGAAAAAAGAGGGAGTGTATGCAGACAACACTCAACTTATGGTACATCTGCACGCACCTGCAAGGGTCCAGCCTGTCCTTTTTATTGTCTCCTTTCAAAAAACTTGTAAATCCTCAGCTCTGCCGAGCTGAGGGTAAAAACAATAAAGGAGATTTTGTTTACGTCACCGATTCTAGAAAAACATCTCCTTTCTGATAGACTCCGGGGCTCAAGTCTCTATTTTACCCCCTACTCTTGCTGGCCACATAAAGAGGAGTGAGTCTCTTTTCCCCTTGTGGCCTTTGGTGGACAACGGGTAATTCCCTTGGGCACTACTACTTTCAAATTCGTGTTGGATGGGGTCCGATTCGCATGGGAGTTCTTCGTGGTCAGGGACGCCTCCCCCATTCTCGGAGTGGATTTTTTAAAGGCATTCAACTTTAGTGTTGACCTTGCCAACAAATGCCTCTTTCACCGGGTGAGTCATGTGATATCTGGAGAGCGCTCTTCCTCTCTTCCTTCTTCCCCTTCCAGGAAAATGGCTTTGGAACCCTCGTGTTTCGTGCAGGAGTTCCCTTCCCTCTTTTCGGATTTGGATACCCGTGCTCCCATGCGTCACTCCGTGGTCCATCCCATTATAACATCCGGAGACCCCTGCTTTCTCCAAGGCGAGGACGACTTCA
This sequence comes from Caligus rogercresseyi, assembly GCA_013387185.1. NCBI lineage: Eukaryota > Metazoa > Arthropoda > Copepoda > Siphonostomatoida > Caligidae > Caligus > Caligus rogercresseyi. The sequence continues at coordinate 21,684,098 of CP045899.1, read as the reverse complement.
GCGGACCCAAGCTCGCCTTCTCAAGGCCGAAATCAGGCAGCTGCTGCAAGTCAGATGCATGCCTACGATGGGTCTCTTCGAGTATTTGCGCATGCCTTTTGGACTTAAGAACGCTGCACAGTCCTTCCAGAGGTTTATGGACTCTTTATTCCGAGACGTGGGGGGAGTTTTTGTCTATTTGGACGATATGCTCATTGCTTCAAAGTCTCTCAAGGAGCATCACAAGACACTGACCTGCGTACTCTACAAGCTTCAAGGGGCAGGCCTCCGTCTCTCGGAGGATAAGTGTGAGTGGGCCAAGTCATCCATGAAGTTCCTTGGTCATCACATTAGCGCTGCGGGAATCTCTCCGTTGTCTAACAGGGTTGAAGCTATTCAAAAACTAGCTCCTCCAAAGTGCAAAAAGGAACTTCAAGCATTCCTAGGGATGGTGCAGTACTACGCGAGATTTGTCCCTGGTTTGGCCTATTACAGCGGAAAACTACATATTCTGCTTCGAAAAAATGCTAGGTTTATTTGGACTGAGGAGCATTCAAGTGCTTTTGAGGGAATCAAAGCGGCCCTCGCGAGGAAAACTTTGCTTGTATTTCGTCGCAAGGAAACGCCATTAGCTTTAACTACGGATGCCTCGCTCTCTGGCATGGGCGCTTCCCTAGAGCAGTTCGAAAATGGATCTTGGGCACCTTTGGCCTTTTGGTCGAAATCGTTTAATGCAGCCCAAAAGAACTATTCAGCGTTTGATCGTGAGCTTCTGGCGGTGAAGGAAGCAATTGCTCACTTTAGATGGTCGCTCGAGGGAGTGGAATTCACGGTTTTTTCGGATCACAAACCTCTAACTACAGCTTTGGAGTCGAGGAACCCTTCATGGACAGCGCGTCAGCACCGTGCATTTTTGTTCATTTCCGAGTTTCATTGCAAAATAGTCCATAAATCAGGGCGCTCCAACTTCGTTGCGGACACTCTGTCGAGGCTCATCACCCCAATTCAGGCGGATTCATTCCCTCTTCTTCAGGAAATAATGGCGGCACAAAGTCAAATTGATCCTCGAAGTTTGGATTTTAGGTCCAAACACTTCTCTACAAAGGCTTTTGGGTCTTCAGTACTTGTGGGTTTCGGAGAAGGGGAGTGTTTTAGAGCGGTTGTCCCCACAGAAGAACTTCGCCGTAAGATTTTTTCTTTGGCGCATAATCTTTCGCACCCCGGCTTCAAGGGAACGCTTCGCCAAATTTCGAAGTCATTTGCCTGGCCAAATCTTAGGGCGGACGTGAAAGCATGGACAGAAGGCTGCGTGCCTTGCCAAAGGAATAAAGTGACAACTCATCCGCGACCAGCAGGCCCCACCCCGTTTGTAAAGAATCCAAAGAGGTTTTCTGTCGTCCATGTGGATTTGGTGGGCCCCTTACCACTTTCCAATGGACTTAGATACCTTTTAACGATCTTGGACAGAGCTACAAGGTGGATCGAAGCCATTCCTCTTCAGGATACACGGGCGGAAACCATTGTCACTAATTTTTTCTCCGGATGGGTGGCCAGATTTGGGGTTCCGCAAACCATTCACTCTGATAGAGGCCCGCAATTCACAGGATCGCTTTGGGGACACTTGGGTCAACTTTTGGGAGTCAAAAACTTATTCACGACATCTTATCACCCTGAGTCCAACGGGATAATTGAGAGATTTCACCGCACCTTGAAAACCTCCCTTGCAGCTCGTATCTCTCAAGAAGGTGAATCATGGTTGAAGGCGTTGCCTTTTGTTCTTTTGGGCCTTCGTTCGTCCACTCCCTGTATTCCGGGCTCTGAATTATCTCCTCTTCATCTCCTATTGGGAGAAGCTCCAAGACTCCCGCTTACCTTGGTGAACGAAGGAGAGCGTTTGCCGGATAAAAAATTATTTGAGCGTTTGCGGGATCTCAAGCACTCTCCTCCGAGGGTTATTCCAGAGACGTCTTCGAGGTTCCTCTCGGCTGTAGATAAATTGAAAAAAGCGGAGTTTGTATTCGTGAAGAATATCCCCATCCGGCCTTCACTATCTCCAACGTACCTTGGACCCTTCAAGGTTTTGAAGAAGTTTGACCGTGTTTTCGAATTGGACTTCGGACAGCGCACGGATCACGTGTCAATTGATCGGTTGAAGCCGGCTTTCGGCATTAGGGACATTCTTCCCTCATTTGGAGAGTTTTAGTGTTTTTTTTGTATAAATTCTTTTGTTTCAAATATTTACGTGATAATTTAGGGGGGAGTACTGTAGCAGCTTCCATGTTACTTCCCTCGTCAGCTGTACATGACGTAGCAGCGAAATAAATCAGTTCCTTCTCAGACGTCTTAGAGTGATTTCCTACATATATATATATATATATATAATAAATATCTATATATAATATATATAATATAATTAGGGTTGTTCTTATTTTTCAAATGCTTGAAATGTTAAAACATTGTGGATTTTCTGTTTCTTGGTGATAAAAAGAAGAGACATACAAAATTTGAACAAAATCGGTCAACATTACGAGGTCGCGCAACGAGGTCAAGTTTTAAAAATTTAGTAAAATTATAGTTTTCCGCAAATTCTTGAAAATGGTGGACTTTACAAACTTCAGTAATAATTATTATTAAAGGAAATCTAATTTACTACCAGACGTATTTGATGTTTTTTAATAAACAAAGTTTCAGGAAACCTACCTTACCGTAGCTTACTGTTCATAAGTACCCTTATGGGTCTATTATATGCAAATATACTCCTTTATATATGAACGAAAAAGTACTCAAAATGGGCTCAGTTTATAAAATGAAACTAACCAAATGTGCTCATTAATGCTTAATAAAGCTTTTTTGACTGATAAGCTGGGCCCAAAAGTCAGTAGTTTCCTTTAAAAATGAATTTTATAAGGAAAAATCCTACTTCAATAATTCCCAACAAAAAATGCTTTATCAGATTTTCTTGTGCATAAGTTTCATATATAAAATCCTAAAACCAATATATATATTTATAGATTGATAGAGAGATTGATAGATATATAAATGGATAGATAGAATCGTTCTCCAGTGACGTCATTGAGTAGTCACACTGCTATATGTTTGTTTTTGTATTGCCCAGACCTTATTATACAGACCTTGGTTTAACACTATGGAAGAATCTATTCATTAGAATTTTGATTTGTGGATAATATCCCTCTGAACTCTGATTTATTTGTTTAATATGAACAGCTTGAATTATGAAGCATCACTTCACTTGTGGCTGTTGGAGTGTGAACATCAACTCAGAGATTAAGATTTTACCCTTTTAAAACCTAATCGCGGTGGATCTGTTAACAAAGGAAGAAATAAGTGACACCCTCGCTTATTTGATGTAAACTAAGATATATTTCATAAAAGAGATTTTTTGTATACAAATAGGCTACAAACATGTATACATGATCTTCGAGAAAAAGAGAAAAAACGTCTGTCGTTTCATCTGGTGACGTATTATATAAGAAAAGGACAGAAAATAGAGGAACCGAAAGAGCACAGAAACAGGTAGGGGAGACGGAGAGAGGGGACAGAGATTAACAAGAAGGATATAATCTGCTACATGTCTCCGTAAATGATATTTACATATCCTTAGAATGAACTGAGTTTAGGACTACCACCCCCCAGACAATCACTCCCCGGGCATTTACCCCCCCCCCCCCCCCGTTACTAATATTTCTTATCTCTTAAAGTCCACGTATGAAGTTAACTATGTTTTCTTTATGACAAAATTGCATTGTGTTTTAAGACCAATGCTCCTACTATTGGTCCTATGTTTATTATGCACCGATATTAGGAACATAGTTTTTGAACACAAATGCAAAAGAAAACATAGTTAACTGATTCTAGGGCAATCACCCCCCAGACAATCACCCCCCGGGGCATTTACCCCCCCGTTAGTAATATTTCTTATCTCTTAAAGTCCACTTATGAAGTTAACTATGTTCTAGTTATTAACAAAGATGACGTCACTTGGTTTAAGTACGCAGTCCCAGTTCTTTAGAATTTGAATCTGTATGAATAAACGTGCATAAATTTGCAAATTTTGTGTCTTAGACCTTATATCTAGGCTATTTATTTACAACTAGACAATCACACGTTTGTAACCTATCAACTCAGATTTCTTATTTATCATATAGGTCCTAATCTATTTTTTAAGGAACCACTTGTCCTAAATCGAAGACTAGGATCATTGGAGAAAGTGACTATTTGAAAATCAAAAACTCATCCACTCAAACAAGTTGACATATCAATTTTATTCCAACTTATATTTCATTTCTTCACACCCGAAAACGTGTTCCTGTGGTTTTTTTTTTAAGATAACCAAGTCCCCATTAGTCTTCACAAGCAGCGGAAAAGTAGATCAGAAATGGTTCACCAGGGACGTCATCTTTGTTAATAGCTGGATAACATAAGTTAACTTCATAAGTGGACTTTAAGAGATAAGAAATATTAATAACAGGGGGTAAATGTCCGGGAGGTGATTGTCTGGGGTGATTGTCGGGGGATGATTGTCTGGGGGTGCTAGTCCTGTTACGCTTTATGAGATATAAATATTTACTAAACGGGGGTAAATGCCCGGGGGTGATTGTCGCGGGGGGGGGGGGGGGGGGTTGTCTGTGGGTGCTAGTCCCGCTACGGTCTCTCTTATGTGATCAGCATGACTGCGTCCCATCTCCCTGGTACCTTTTGGCGCATGACCTATAGAACTTTTCTCCCTGCTCATCAACTAGAATATCTAAGGCAAATATTTATTGTTCTTTCTGGAGCCTGAAAGAACGCATTGTCAAGAACTTCAAACACCAAAATTGTCTAAATACCTGAGAAATACCTGACCAATTTTTTGATTGTTACACTATGTAGTTCATTCCGTAACAGGACTATCACCCCCAGATAATCAAGCCCCCCCCCCCCCCCCTCTGACAATCATCCCCCGGGCATTACTTCCTGTACCATTCACCTCCCTTGCCATTTATAATATTTCTTATCCTTTAAAGTCCGCTTATGAGTTAACTCGTACAGGACAACACCCCCGTGCCAATCACCCCCGGACATTTACCCCCTGTTATTAATATTTCTTATCTCTTAAAGTCCACTTATGAAGTTAACTATGTTTTCCAGCTATTAACAAAGATGACGTCACCTTACCGTAGCTTACTGTTCATACGATGACCTTATGGGTCTATTATATGCAATAACTCCTTTTATATGAAAACGAAAAGTACTCAAAATGGGCTCGTTTATAAAATGAAACTAACCAAATGTGCTCATTAATGCTTAATAAATCTTTTTTGACTGATAAGCTGGGCCCAAAAGTCAGTAGTTTCCTTTAAAATGATTTTTATAAGGAAAAATTCATACTAGCAATAATTCCCAACAAAAATGCTTTATCAGATTTTCTTGTGCATAAGTTCAATATAAATATGCTAAAACCAATTATATATTGTAGTAGTAGCTCTTTGCTCCTGCTCTTAACCCAGACTCCCAATTATATTATCTGTGTTTCCTCCCCCTGCTCCTCAAACTCTAATCCTCTTCTTCCCTTATGTACATCTCTTTACTCTTTACTCTTGCTCAAGCAAGACTCTTTTGTGTACATCTCTGTTTGAGTATTTAAGCCCTTGCTCCCTCCATTCTGTATGTCAGTCACAAGAAGGACATCCCAATCTCTGTCAAACTATATGGTCGTCATTTGGTGAATAAATGAATCTCTTTTACTGAATAACTCGCTGTCTCGCGGATACGTTATTTCAGCTCCCCATTCGGTACATACTCGTACATGGCGCAGTCTACGAACACCATTGACACCTAGACGGACGGAGATTGGCGATCAGCGTCTACAGGCTGGCCCCCAGGTGCACCACCAACAAGAAGTTCCCCGTGCTGTTCTACACCGACCTCTGTGACAAGATCGTCTCCCAGGACCTCAACTGACACCATGCCGAACACCAGAAGCGAAGGTGCCATGAAGGAGGAGGACCAAACCCCTACAGATCCGGTTCAGCTCATGATGGCCATGATGAAGGAGATGAAGGAGGAGGCCAAGAAAAGAGAAGATCAGCTGATGCGACAGCTGCAGGAGCAGGCACAGGACTTCGCGGCGGCTCTACAGACAAACAGAGGCAACGCTGGTGGATCCACAAAGTCGAAGAAGATGGACGTGCCGGTGCTGAAGTGCCCGGAGGACATCAACTTAGCCGATTTCCGCGATTGGCAGCAACGGTTCGCCGACTACACGGAAGTACAGAAGATTATGGAAGAATGCACCCTGAGCGGTCGTCAGTCGCTACTGCGTTCCGGATTGGATCCTGCTTGGACCAAGCTCTGGTCAACGGGCATCCTGGAGATCGACGACAGAAAGGATGACATCAACGACATCATCAAGAAGATCCTCCACTACATCCGAGAACATCGCAACCCTCTTTTAGACAGGAAGGAATTCCTGGAGAGGAATCAGCACGCTGGTGAGAGCATCGACGTGTACTACTCCGCCCTGAAGTCCATTGATGAAAGCTGCGGGTATGACGTCAATCCCACGTGCAAGGTTTGTGACGATGCTTGCGGACACGGAGATGAACTACAGCAGGAACGCCTTCGGGATCGCCTCATCTGTGGTTTGAAGGACCAGGCCATCCAGCAGAAGGTGCTCGCCATCCCTTTTAAGGACCTCACACTGAAGAAGGCACTGGAAGTGTGCAGGGTGGAGGCAGCATCGAAGGAGACCCAAGCGTCCCTGAACAAGTCCGAGAGGCAAGTCAATCGTCTCAAAGAGAGGTCTTCCTACAAGAAGGGCAAGATCGACAACAACCCCCTGAGCAAGTCAGCTCAGAAGGCGGATGAGAGGTGTTCCAACTGCGGTCGGAAGAAGCATCAGAAGCCTGACCAATGCTGGGCGAGAGACAAGGACTGCAACAACTGTGGTAAGACAGGACATCTTAAGCATATGTGCAGGTCTGAGCCCAAGAAGGAGGTCAACCGGATGACGATCGGACAAGTCAAGACGTCAGATGACCTCGTCAAGATCACCGCCAAGATCGGCAACGCGGACCACCAAGAAGTCGAGTGGCTGCCGGACACCGGTGCTGAGTGCGACGTGATCACCGCGGATTGCCTGAAGAAGGTTGGGACCAAGGTTAAGGACCTCAGGAAGGACAAGGCGGAGCTGTGCGGACCGGACCAAGGCAGACTGAAGTCCTTGGGCAAGGTGACAGCGACTCTGGAGAGAGAAGGAATGAAGTACAAGACGGAGCTTCACGTGCTGGAGAAGGGCACTGGACCGATACTGAGCAAGGCCGGATGTATAGCGCTTGGACTCATCCCGACGGGTTGGCCTCACGTGGTGAACAAGCTTTCACTGAGCAGCCCTGATGAAGGTAATGGCGTGGACATGCTGCTCAAGAGCCAGTCAGCCGCATCGATCCGTGAGCAACTGTTCCAAGAGTTTCCAGAGGTCTTTCCACCAGATGATGAAGTCCTACCTCTGAAACCAATGAAGGGTCCGCCCATGAAGATCGAGTTACTCCCAGGTACAAGCCCGATAAGAAGGTACAGATGCAACACGATTCCTTTACATTGGCAGGACAAGGTCAAAGCCCACCTGGAGACCATGGTGCAGAAGCAGATCATCGAGCGGGTCCCGCAAGGTGAAGCGCCGGAATGGTTGTTCTCCATGGTGGTGGTGCCAAAAGCTGGAACGGATGAGCCAAGGGTGACAGTCGATTTCTCACCGCTCAACCCGTTTGTGAAACGCCCAATGTACCCGTGCAGAGTTCCCGCTGAGGAGGTTGCCCAGATCCCGCCAGGAATGACTCACTTCACGGTTCTGGATGGCAGGCACGGATACTGGCAAGTCTTGCTTGACAAGCCCAGCAGCAAGATTATGACGTCCAACACCCCATGGGGAATGTTCCGTTACCTGAGGAATGCCATGGGACTCATCTCCGCCGGGGACGAGTTCAACAGACGCGGCGATGACGCTATCGCAGTATCCCTTCGCGCCAAAGCCAAAGCTGCTTACGACGTCGGATCCAAGGAGCTGTCGGAGCTCAAGGTCGGAGACATCGTCCGAGTTCAGCATGGACTCACCAAGAAATGGAACCTCATCGCCGAGGTTCTGGAAATCAGGCCGCGTGGTCGCAGCTATCTGGTCAAGACAGAGTCTGGTCGTCTCTACTGGAGGAACCGCCGCTACCTGAAGCTGTACGCGCCGCCGATTGGAGTTGCCAAGGACATCCCGGAAAGTCAAGAGGAAGTCAAGCAGCCAAGGAGAAGCAAGAGACAGAAGAAAGCCCCTGTAAGATTTCAGCCGTGATGAAAATGCTTTTCCCAGGCTCCCCAGGGGGGGCATGTAGTAGTAGCTCTTTGCTCCTGCTCTTAACCCAGACTCCCAATTATATTATCTGTGTTTCCTCCCCCTGCTCCTCAAACTCTAATCCTCTTCTTCCCTTATGTACATCTCTTTACTCTTTACTCTTGCTCAAGCAAGACTCTTTTGTGTACATCTCTGTTTGAGTATTTAAGCCCTTGCTCCCTCCATTCTGTATGTCAGTCACAAGAAGGACATCCCAATCTCTGTCAAACTATATGGTCGTCATTTGGTGAATAAATGAATCTCTTTTACTGAATAACTCGCTGTCTCGCGGATACGTTATTTCAGCTCCCCATTCGGTACATACTCGTACC
>CP045899.1:21628212-21667028 GCA_013387185.1 Caligus rogercresseyi | reverse complement strand
GGCCACTATCAAGGCCAACTTTTCAGCACTGGTGGCTGCCATTACCGCACTAAAGAAGAAGGCTTCCCTTGCGTGAGAGCCTGGGGAACTATAGAGAAATTGAGAGTGGCACTGAAGATGGAGCCCTTTGCCTCCAGCTGACCAGGTTCTAAAGAATCCTGGCTTGGTATCATTAATAATAATTTGTTGGAATTATCAATGGGTCCCTACTGAACTCCATGGTCTAGCGCCAATCACCCCTACCTCTTCAAGTGCGCCCCTAAAACTATTGTAGACTGTGAGAGGCATTTTCTAAACTTAAAAAAACCTTGGTAGATCAGTGCACCAGTCTGGCGGATGACCATGTACGCGACATCTTGATTCGCCAATGGAATCATTCCCTGTAAGCGCTGCAATCTCATATTTAAATTTCTTTCTTATGTATTTATGGTTTATTAGTCACACAATATCTTTATTTTTACTATATATTTATTTGTATGATCAAAAAGTTTATATAATCCCTTAATGTTTACAAGAAATAAAAATATCTAAATTGTAAAAGACAATTTATCGCATATTTCATCATTTTTTTCCGCATATTTCTTAGTTTTTTGTTCCAGATTTTGGGCTTTAAAAGGTATTCTTTACTCCAAATTTGCCCAGCCCTAGTTATGACCATATATATTGGGAATTCCAAAAAGCGAGGTCGTCATTTATGATGTTGAAGTATTAGGGTCGGAAAGATGAGACAACAATACGAACATGTGAGCTGTACATATATTCTAGGTCAACTGATTGTATCTACAAATATATAAGAGATGTGACATATAATTAATTGAAATATACACGGAAATATTTACACATAAAAAATAATGACCAAAAGAAAATAAATAACGCTCAAATATAATATAAACAAAAAACAGAACAATAAATAAGTAATTAAATAACTTTGATACTATTTTTAGAAAGTTTATCTACACAAATTTCTTGGCCAATCGTGATCGTCGTCTATATTTACGATGAGGATGAAATTTCTCGGGAAGAGGTAAAGAAATTCCATACCGCTCCAAAACGTTAAGGGCAAAAATTGACATTATAGCCCCTGTGTGTACGTTCTTGTCTTCATTTAAATTCGGAGGGGATGACGATGAATATACACGTTCAGTCGACTTTTTGGCAGTAATGAAATTCATTTAATCACGACAGTACTTAACATTGTGTCCAACACGATGGCAAAAGGAGCACTGAGTTGTATTTCTTTTAGGGCACGTATTAGAAAAGTGCTTACGCGAGCTATAACAATAACATATGCCTTTTGGTAACTTGTTCGTGAGTGGAACTGAAGATTTTGAAGATGTAGAAGAATGTAGAGAGTTCTGACGGTGTCTTGAATGCTGAATTTGCGGAAGAATTTTTTGAATGGTACGCCTGATCACACTGGAGGACTCTCCAATGGAGAGCTGACTGAGGGAAGCCTCATAGTCTCATAGGTATTTTTTTTCTCGAGTGATGGGGGAGTTGATTTTCCTGATTTCTTTGAGCAATTCTTTTCTTGACACTTTTGAAACCATCTAAACACGAATATTTCATCAATATTAAAGGTTTCAAATCAACAGTTGTGCGATATTTCAGCTCTGCCTCCTATTATGAGGCTTTCTTCCCTCTCGGAAAGCATAGATTAAAAACATCACACCGCCTATTGAATATGGGGTGTTATGTCTCAAAGAGTCAGTACTAAATTTTATAATTCTTGTTACGTGGTTATAACTTTCTTGACGAACCATTGGCTTAATGGATCAAGTTGACTTTCGACAAATTGTTAAACTCAATAAGTACATCAGGCTATCTGAATAATAATAATATCCCAAGACGAACTCTTCAGCAGGGGTGAAAGTAGTTTTCATTTCTTACCGGTGCTACAATGTCCGGTGTGTCACTCACTGTATTATTTTTAACTCCTTTTTACCCGGGGGGGGGGGGGGGGGATTCAGAGGCGATTTACACCAATTTCATGACTTTTTAATATTCTTAACTACTTCACATTCTTGTGGGCTTACCTAAGTGTTCTATGTTAGAAATTACATTACAAAATATTTCAATTTATAAATATTTACTGTGAATACTTTATTTTCAGTACATTTGGAACTGGACTGAAAAATGCAAACAGATGGAAAAAAACTAAAATAATATTTTAAAAAATCTAAATAACCGCATGAATAATTCTACATGGAGGATTCTCTCAATCCAAACATATTTAAAACACATTCCAGATTAGTCACTTGACTGAAAAATACAAAATGGTAGAAACAAAAAATATATCAAAAAATCCAAGTGCTGGCGAGCCATGTCAGATGTGGAATGTGCTGCTCTTCTCCCTTTGGCAAGCCAGGTCTTTACATATGACAAAGGATTCCACTGGTTGGGTGGGGGGCCGACTGTACTGATGAAGAGAAGGTTTGCAGCATTTTTGGTTGCCAGTTTGCTCTTGTACTCTGTAATGATATTGTTCATCGCACTGAACCCATTCTCACAGTCTGCATTACTTGCTGAGAGGGTGTCTACTGCTATGCACAGCTTTTTCATGTTGCTTGGAATGCTTCTCCCTCCACTTGCCTTATATTCAACAAATCCAAGGTGTGTTGTTTTCTCATTTACATGTAGAGTATGACACAAAGCCCTCACCTCGTCCTCTCCATATCTGGGATTGGTATGATCATTTCTCTGGGTCAAGGACTGCCATTTGGTTCATCAGTGTGGTGTAAATTTCTTTTCTTTGAGCAGTGTAATAGTATGTACAACTCATATGCATACACCTCTCTACTCTTGCTCAGGCAAGACTCTTTGCTTATGTACATCTCTTTATTCTTGCTCAAGCAGACTCTTTGCTTATGTACATCTCTTAACTCTTGCTCATGCAAGACTCTTTTGTGTATATTTCCCCCTCCCTAATTTTACTATAAAAGGGACTGACTCCTTATATTTGGAGTCTTCACTCTTTGATCTACATTGAAGTAATAAAGATCATTTGGTTTCAATATTCCTCCTTCTCCAACTTTATTCATCCGATCCAAGGATATCACATGGCGCAGTCGGTAGGATCGGTCGCAGAATATCACAAGCAGCAACACTGGTATTTGCTCTGTTGGCTGTGGTTGTGAAGAGCCTCTCATTCAAACTATCTGCCACTGCTTGGATGAACTGTGATACATCAATGATGGGGGACCTGCCGACTTTAAATCTTCTTCCTTGAATTTTATGTCTTTCTCGGCCTGACTTTTCTCAACTGTATGTTGTCCTGGGTAGGCTTTCTATCCTCTTGATGTATGTTAGCATGATGTCATGAGCCTTTGGGAGAGTGATCCTCCTGTTCTGAAGAATCTCAGAGAGGTTCTTCAGTTCTATCAGAACATCAGCCATCAAAGCAAGATTTTTCAGAAAGTTGATGGAGCACAACTTAGAGAGCAAGCCTTGGAATTTGGCTCTCTTTCTGCCATCTTTTGTGCTGTCTTCTGATGCATCTCAGAAGTGCTGTGCCAGTGCTCCATAGGAATGCCAAACTGCATTAACAGCTCGCCATGTGGAAGCCACCCATCGGACATTGAAAACTCTTCCAATTCTTATCAATGTGATTTGGAGATTGTGGGCGCACTCACTCAGCTCCCGCATGCTTTTTGGGGACTGACTGTATAATGTATACAGGGCGTCAAGGAACGCCTGGAAGTCCTTTGTCCCTCCAGTGGCTTCCAATGCCTGAGTCGCCGCCAGCTCCAGCCTATGATTCAGGCAGTGCTATAGAATTATATTTGGGAAGTCACCTTGGAGCAGCTTCCCAACGCCTGACTTCACTCCCAGCATCACATTGGCCCCATCACTGCAAAATCCAATCAGCATCTCCTGCAGGAGCTCCATTGTGAATCCATTGTTGAGGAGACAGTGCATTATCTTGCCTTTGATGTGAGCAGCAGACAAATTGTCCAGCTCAATCAAATCTAAGGGAAAAGCAATGGGCTCCATCTCGCCGTCAATGCTGGCCTTTAAAAACACAATCAGTGTCGATTTGTGCCCCACACTGGTTGACTCATCAGCCAACACAGTATGATGTTTCATTTGAGTTGATACATGGTCAATTATGTCAACAAAGACTGTCTTGCTGTGCAGAATGCGACCTAAATTGAGTGAATTTGCTTTTTGAAGATCAATTAATTTCTCAAAATCTGTAAAAGGCTTGTCATGTTTGGCAACAAAATAAGCAGTCCTGAACACATTCGCAGTGGCCTCATCCGCAGACTCCTGGCTGGTGGCATTCATGTTTAAAAGGATCTCTTTCTGTGCAGTTTTAAGAATCTTAACAGCTTCATTGTGGGCTGCAGATTCTCTGTGCTCATGCATTTTTTTGCGGAGAGTTGACAGCTGCACGGTCCTTGAATGGCCACATGGGGCGATATTCCCCTCTGCCCAATTGCTTACGATATTAACACCTCGAAATGCGCTGACACCAAGGCCCTTAACATCACGGCATGAGATGCAGCCAAGCATGCCATTTTGGGCAATCAACCATTCGTTTTTTGTTCTGAACTGTTCAAATTGCTCCTTTGACCAAACAGGGGTAAGCGGTACTTGCAGCAGGCCCAGCATCACTTGTTGACGGTCCTGCACCTGCAACGTTACTCTCATTCACTGCCTTCGCGCAAGGGACTGCATGCAGCGAGTCATCTGTTTTTCTGACTTTTTCCTGATTTTTATTTTCAATAACTCGGTCCTTTCTTTTAAATAGCTCGGTTATTCTTTTCTGCATTTTTTTATCTCTCCGTATCACAATGCTTTTCTTCACAGCACGCACTTCCTGAATCAGCTTCTGAAAACATTCCCATACATTGGCTGTCTAGTTGATACACTGTAAATATTTTAACACGTGATAATGTAAATATTACAGGGAGTGAGAGGGCTCATATGAATACTTTTTAGGGATAACGGTGCTTACTTTACAAAGCATGCTCACATTTAAATCATAAGCTTGCGGTCCTGTAACCCACTAAAGCGGACATAGGCTCAGCTGTGCCCCCGTTACAAACAGCGTGAATAGCTTATTTGAAGAAGAGTAATTTATTATTTGTCTGAGTAGAAGACATGTCTCAGTATGCCATCCATTCACAAAAACATGCAGTTTTTGAAAAGCCGAAATAACATTTCGCTGACACAGTGTTAAAGACGAGAGTCGAGATGACTTCATTCACTAGAACTAACTGCGGAGCAAGCGCGGGCAGGAGATGAAAACAAACGGAACGCAAGCTCCAGAAAGGCACCAACAGAAAGACCAAAATATATGGGATATTTGCAGACGTTTTGAAAATTGATTACCATAGGCTACTGGATGGCTTTCCAAGAGTAAAATTTATTACCATTTTTTTTTTGGGGGGGGGGGTCTGAAAAGGGGTCTATTTGAAAGCGTCAGTCGATGCAATTGGAAGCTGGCGCACGCCAGAGATCCTTTGACTATTTTAAGCGAGCCAAGCTGTTATCTTCATCGGAGCTGGTCAAAAATGACATATTATGGGTAGCCTAGATACCTTAAAAGGCGAGCGTTTCTGCATTTTTTTGTTGGTGTTTTTTTATTTCTTTATTATTCAGCATAATAAACCCTTACCGGTGCTCCGTACCGCCCCAAAATCTTTTACAGGAACGCAGCACCGCCCCGCGCCGGCTTACTTTCAAGGCTGCTCTTCAGTCATTGATAACTCAGGGGTAATATAGTGTCAGGGTCGTGACAATGCTTAAATACACTAGATCATTACTATGCTATATTAGTTTATATATTGTTTACATTTTCATTGTATTAAATAAATAAGCAGAAATATAGTCAAAGGAATCAAATAAAAATATGTGACCAATTAAGAAAGAAAAGCTCAAACGCATTATTACCTTCTTAAACATCCAATAAAATGTTCGCTATGTAAAATTATAATTATATAAATTATCAAGAAAATTCAATAATAACATTATAAATAAGTGGATTTTTATATTACATGGGATAATTTATAATGATACATTATGTTGTTTTCTAGCAAAAATAATTGGTTGTCACTGGTTGGATAAAATATAATTTAAACAAAATATTTGTATCAAATGACGAGCAAGACTTGGACATAATATACATAGATAAGAGAAGTAGACTCTTTAGAGAGAAACAGTGATCATTATAATTATACAAACATCACAAATTATGTGAACATCAACTCAAAGCTAATAATGTATTACATTAAAATAATAATTTCTTGTCTCATGGGCCTCGGTCAATGACATTTACAAATCATTTAAAGTGTCTTTTTCAATATTAACGATTAATGAACCTATAAAACACTTACTCGCCACAATATAAGTAATTATTTTTAAATTTCGTTTTATTTTTCTTTAAAATTAATGGGTCCAAGCTCTAACAATAAGGGAAAAAAGAAAACTTAGATGCTAACGGAATAATGATGTCTATTAATGAGTTCCCTAGAACGACCATTTAAGAATGCTCAATATTTGAGATGTAAATAAACAATAAAAAATAATCTTTTATTTTTAAGATCATGTTTCAAATTATTCAGCAAAACCTTGAAGAACATTTAATAACCTTATAAGGTTTATCGAATGCTCTTCAATGTTGAAAAAATACGGTTCTTTACATTTCCGTTTTATAAAAAACACAAGAAGTAGCTGTTGTCAAGAAGAAATGGCCCAAGGTGGAAAAGGAAAATGATGACTCATGGAAGAAATAGACCAAATACATAGGTAGGCAAGTATTGGAATATAATAGACCTAAGTATTCTTTAAATACTATTTCTCATATAAATTGTGTAAATAATGACATAAATAATTTTATTTTTGCAGCTTTGCAGCTTATTTTTGCATCCTTCCTCTTTTGTTTTCAACTTTAGTTCAAAATCTCCCAAATAATTGTAAATAATATGAATTGTCTTAAATAACTAACATTTCTCTGTCAAAATTACTTGAGGGAGAATATAGATCTAATTTCGGTTGCATGCCGATATTAAAAGCACTATAATAGTAAATATATAACGAAGAAGAAATATATGCCTAATTTCTGACGCGATTGTCACAATGTTTAAATACAATTATTTATATTTATAATAAATGTCAATAAAGTAAAAAAGAGATGAAACCTTCAGTCAATGATAAGCAATTAATAATTTGCATGTGCTCATGGAACTATAATTTTTCATGGAATAATATTCCATTTATTCCAAAAATCAAACGCGATGTCAAAATCACTTGTGGGAGAATACAGATTTAATTTTGGGTACATACCGATATTAAAAGTACTATTGTAGTAAATATATAATGAAGAAGAAATATATGCCTAATTTTGGAAGAAATTATAACAATAGTTAAATACAATCATTTTAATTTAAAATAAATCTCAATAATGTAAAACAGGAATAGAAACTTTAGTCAATAATCATCAATTTTAATTTGTAAGTGCTCATGTAACTAGAATTTTTCATCGAATAGTTTTCCATTTTTATATAAAAATCAAACGCCATGCTTTCAGAAGAGGAAATAGCTGCGACTCTGCTCTCTCCTCTATGGTTGACCTCATTGAACGATCTATCAACAGGAGCCAGTATAGTCTCGGGATTTTTCTGGACATTTCTTGTCCATTCGATAATATTGACCTCAGGGCTAGGAAAGTCTCTGAAGGTATTATTAAGTGGTATGAATCCTACCTAAGAAGTCGCTCCATCACAGTCGAACTCAAGGACATTAGAAAGAACTGAGTTCTCACCAGAGGCACACTTCAGGGTGGTGTACTCAGTCCAATTGCCTGGAGTCTTGTATTTGACAAGCTTTTGGCGTTATTCGATTCGGGCCCAGTGAAGGTCATTGGCTTTGATGACGATGCTGCTCTTTTAGTTTCAGGTCCGGTTCCGAACTCTATGGTCTGTATCCTTCAAGATGCCATTAACAAGGCTCTTTAGTGGGGTTATGGCCGTGGCCTTGAGTATGCTACTCATCAAACAGTGGCTATTCTCTTCCACAGGAAGAAGAAGGCCCCTAAAATAAGGAACTTGAATATGAATGGTATTAACATATGTTTATCTAATTCTGTTAAATACTTAGGTGTGACTCTGGATTCGGTACTAAACTTCGGTCTCCACATCACATCCAAGCTCAACCAATCCAAAAAACTACTGATGGCTTGCAACAATACCGTCTGGAAAACCTGGGGGCCGATTCCAAGGGCAATGAGATGGATATATACCAGCATAGTTCGTCCTGAGATCTCTTATGTATCCATTGTCTGGTCTCGTCGAACTACCGGAAGAAACTGGAACGTATCCAACGGCTTGGTATGATAAGAACAACCTTTATTTATCGTAGTACACCTACGAAAGGACTTGAGGTAATCTTCGATTTGCCTCCTCTAGATATATATATCAAAATGAGGGTCAGAAAGTCACTTTTTAATTTGAACATCACGCCACATTGATGGGAGAGCATTGGGTCTAAACCTGGTCACATTCTTGAAGAGTGGCGAAAATAAAGAGTTAGGAATTTCATCTTGTATTAACAGAGACTTTTCTACGAGTCTAAAAATGAGTTGGAAGAAAACATTTTTCTTTAATTGCGATAGCTTCTCTGTAGGTGAGGTATTGAACGCCAGTGATGGTATTCAATGCTACACTGATGGTAGCAAAATGGCTAACAAAATTGGGTGGGGCTATCATTTGTACAATCCTTTATTTTATATAATAAACTCAGCTGAGAAACTCAATGACGAATCCACTATGTTTCAAGCTGAAGTTTGGGCCGTCTTAAAGGCAGCCCTTTTATTATTAAAAAAGAAAATTTCAAACCAAAAAAATGATTTTTATGTCGACAACCAAGCAGCTCTTGTATCTTTGGGCTCGGTTGTTGTAAAGTCTCGTACAGTGAACAAATGCATCAGTGCTTTGAATGCACTTGGACGTGTAAACCATGCCAACTTTCAATGGATTAAAGCCCACGTAAGTTGGCCAGGAAGTGAGAAAGCTGACCGACTTGCAAAAGCTGGATCAAGATCAAATCTATTAAAGGATATTCATATACTAGATTCTTTTATGTGGGCCTTCCGATGAACTCAGGATAGCTCTTGTAGACAAAGTAAACTATGGCTTCCAAAGCCAGATCCTAATGCATCGAGACGATTGATTAATCTTAGTCGTGAATCTCTATGTATTCCAATACAGATAATAACTGGTCATAACTTTCTTAGCTATCATCAGTCATTGTCGAACAAATTTCTCACTCGAGAGTGTCGTTTTTGTCAGCAGAGTGATGAGACGTCTTATCACATGTTGGATGAATTAGTTTTGAGGTTGAATGAGGTAAGTACAAGTACAATATGAGACAACAAAACGAACATGTGATCTTTACTTATATTTTAGGTCAACTGACTGTATATACAAATATATAAGGGATCTGACATATAATTAATTTAAATATTCACGAAAATATTTACACATAAAAATTAATGACGAAAAGAAAAAACGCTGAAATGTAAATAGAAACGAAAAAACAATAAATAAGTAACTAAATAATTTGATAGTGTTTTTCGAACAGTTTATCGTCACAAATTTTTTAGGCAAATCGTGATGGTCGTCTATATTTAAGAAGAGGAGGATAGGCTGATATGGGCATATAACATTTAGATAATGTTATATGAACGCTCAGATTTTGATTACCAAAAGGTAATCATTCCAAGATTGGCCATGTCCTGCCATGACAATAGCATATCAAAAGAGAAGGCTGAAGTGAATAGGGCTTCGACATTGGACGATGATTTGTCGAATTTAGCGGCAAGCTTGATTTCCCCCAGCTAGCATTGATGAACTGGAATCCGCACAAGGTGACAATTTATCGGGAAGGGGTAAAGGAAATCCCATACTGCTCCAAAACGTTAAGGGTAACAATGGGCATTGTAGCTACTGTGTCTGGAATGATGTTGAAGCTGAAGGACCGTCCACACAAGGATGTGAAAGTAATTGTGGCCCGAGGAGTAATTCGTGATATTTTAGCGAATGTGTATACATTCTAGTCTTAATTTAAATTCGGAGTGAATGAAGATAAAAAATTTGGCAGTAATGAAATTCATTTTATCACGGCAGTATTTAACATTGTGTCCAACACGATGGCAAAAGGAGCACTGAGTAGTATTTCTTTTAGGGCACGTATTAGAAAAGTGCAAAAACACTAACATATGCCTTTTGATAACTTGTTTGTGAGTGGGACTGAAGATTTTGGAGACGAGGAAGAATGTACGGAATTCTGTCTTTGTCTTGAATATTGAATTTGAAGAAGAGATTTTAGAATGGTACGCCTGATCACACTGGAGGAGTCTCCATTGGAGACCTGACTGAGGGAAGTCTCATAGTCTTTTATTCATAGGCATATTTTCCCCAGTGATGAGAGAGTTGATTTTCCTGATTTCTTTGAGCAATTATTTATCTCGAAACTCTTGAAACCATCTAAACATGAATATTTCATAAATATTAAAGGTTTCAAATCGGCAGTTGTGCGATATTTCAGCTCTGCCTCCCATGCTGAGGCTTTCTTCCCTCACAGAAAGTGTAAATTAAAGAAATCACACCGCCCATTCAATATGGAGTGCAATGTCTCAAAGTGGGACTCAAGGATCGCCATAGCACTTTTAAAAGCTCCCTTCTCCTCGTAAACAGAAGTGTGTTCGTTCAAGCTTGACTTTATTAGAGAAGCAAGGTCGTGTCTTAAAAATCGGAGGAAAAGCGACCTAAGGATTTCTTTAGAGCATGCACTACGGAATGAGTCTTTCCAAGTGATGAACTCGGTCATTTTGGCGTCAGAGTGAAGGAGAGGAGGTTTTATCTTTTCTGCAATCCTCCTTGATCGAATGACGATATCTTCTTGGCATGGCTCCCGTTTTATTTCATTTTTTGCGGTTGCCTGTGTTGATGAGTGCGCAAGGGTTTCCTGTCCTTGAGCGATGACCCCCAGGTCAGTCTGTGTACCGCCTCTTCCACGATTGAGAACTCTCCTTTGTATGTTGTAGCGTTGCAGGCGATTAAGGAGTAACGCAGTGAGTCAATACGTTTTGCAATCGTTGACAACCGCCAAGGGATAATTTTAAATGATGAACCTTCCTTTCCTCAGTCTTGAATCCAGAGAGATCCATATTGTCATTCCTCACGATGTTTGTAAACAAAAACTAGGAGAAGTAATGTGTTGAGTGACGTATTGATCTGACGTCAGTGGTCTTTAAGGATATGCTGAGAGTTGAAGTCTTTTCACAAAAATAAAGATAGGGTATATTCCGTGAAAGATGGAGACATATCCATAGAAATGATGCGGTGATTACCCCTCCCTCGATGAGAGTTAAGGGTCTTTTACCGACTGCGCCATGAAGTATTAGGATAGAAAGATGAGACAGCAACACAAACATGTGAGGCTAACAAATATTGTAGGCCAACTGATTGTATCTACAAATATATAAGGGATGTGACGTAAAGGAGGTTGAATGTATAATACCTCAGATATAAGCTCACATAATCTATATATAAATATATTTTTTTTCAAATTGCAATAAGCGAAAAAAATGTATAAGCTTCACGAATTTATCCTTTACTTTTGTCATTTCGGTTTTATGTCCTTTTAATTGATAAATGTTTTTAAGATTGTTCAGCTTGGATGCTAAAATTTTAAACTATAATGATTAATAATGCATTTTTTTACACATTAGCATCTTATTATATACCTTATACTTTGTTTATTGTATATATTCCATGAACTGGGAAAAAATGTATAAGTTCCCCTATCGATGACTGAAGAAAAAAAACGATATCAATAAAATATTAATTTATGATAACAATATATTTGCTAATCTACTTTAAATACAAATTGGTGTCTGGTCATTTCCTTCTAATTATATTCGTAGTTATACAAATGGAGACGCAACTGGGGTTTATGGAGCAGTTGGAATTGCCATTTTTTAATTGTTTGTTTGTTTACCTCATGACTAAACTCCACCCCATTGGAACCCAATCCAGTATCAGCTGTATTTATCGTTTATTGTTCTTCATTTTTGGTGACCTGCAATCAGTAATGACTTTTCAAGAACTTAGCTTAGTTTATGTTTTATATAAACATAAAACATAATTTTTGTTTCACTTTAGAAGTTTTAATATAAATAATATGTCTACTGAAAAATATGCAAAATTTGGTCATTTTACCAAAAATAAATTATATATATATATATATATATATATATATATATACCATATACATTCGTAGACGCCGTCAACTCCAGACAAAAGCCAGCATGGAGTCCAGGGTCATCAAAGGCCAGAAGTTCCTCAACTTGATGAAGAGTCACTCGTCCACCATCTGGATCTTTTCTGATGAGAAACTTTAGACCGTGGACCAAACTAGGAATACCAGGAATGACCGATTCTATGCCTTCTGTGTTGAGAAAGTGCCTCTTATTAAAAGCCCTTAACACCCAGCCTCTGCCATGATCCTAATGCATCCGATGGTTAGAGAATGTCACCACATTGATTTCAAAGGAACTTCAAGTCATGGAGACAATGGTCTTGCCATGTTTGAAGGCTAACTACATCAAGAGCAATTATGTCTTCCCACAAGACTCCGCATCTGGTCATAAGGCCAAGATACTCAAAAGTGGTGAAAGTGCAAATTTGGTTGATTTTTGGCCTTATGACCTCCATCCTGACCTAACTGCAATCCATTTGAATATGGGATAGGGCGCGCCATTTAGAGGAAGTTATGTGCCACCCCTCAGGCAAATGTGGATTCTTAAAGGACGTTGTGGAGATAAGGTTGGCTGGCATGTCAGAGGACTTCATAGTGAGGACCTGTAAGGCCTTGAGGCCAAGGATCGAGGCCATGATTGATGATGAAGGGGCTCACTTTGAGGTTTAATTGTTTATTTATTGCATAATAAATATGTGAATTTTCATTTTCATACAAATCTTTACTTTTTGAAATTTTTGAAAAAGCCATGCTTTGCAAAATTCGTTCACGATTCTCTGGGACATACTGTAGTAGTCTAAACATACTCCTAGAGCGACCCTTGCTATATTTAACATGTAGACATTATGTATATGAGTAATCCGTTATATTTCAGCACGAAGTAGCTGGTCCAAAATAATAAATATAATTTAATTAAAATAAAACAAAACAATAATAAAAACACAGACTAATTAATAAGCGTATATATATACATGAATATATAAAATATAAATAAAAAACCACATCGATTTTTGGGGAAATCATGCCATGAGATCGGAGTAATCTATAGCGCCACTCCCTCGGCGAGAGCTATTGCTGCATCCCTGGCAGCTCTCCACGTCCTGGCCAGTCGCAACTGTGGACTTTTATTCCAGGCAGTTCTTGCAGCACATACCAGGGTATCTGCCTGCCAGAGGAGGGGGTTTGGGACGATTCCGGCTGCGTCGGATCTGGTCTCCTTTCCATTTTTTTCTCGAAGAGCATGAGGCCAAGTGGGTTTCTCCCTCCTTCTTCGCCGTCCCTACTCCAAAATGCCTTCCACGCCTCCATGGCTGCCGACCGCACGGCCATGGTGTTGATGGATGGAAGCCCTGCCGACTTCAGGAGGTCCCGGACGGGTATGTGCTCTCTCCTGAGACTGCCAGTGAGAGTCCTGGCAACATCATTCAGAGCTACCTGGGCAGCTGCAAGCGGTCCTGTGGGAGTGTTATATAAAAAATCTCAAAGTTATATAGGATCACGACTTGGCCCGACGACCTATTTTAATTTTTTTAAGAATTTCCAAGCATCAACATAAACTCAATTAAACTTTTTTTAAATTTGGGTTCAATTTAAAAAAATCTGAATTTCAAAACATTCACAAAAACTTAATCAAACTTTGAAAAGATGATTATAAACTCAATCTTCAAATGATCAAGCAGCGGAAAAAATATTAAAAGTTTTGAACAAAATACTGATTGAAAATAAAATGCCTAGAGGAGACTATAGGTAGAGAATTGGCAACCTATGTACACTTTTTATCAGTCTCCAAATTTAAGATAACTCAAAATAAAGCTCTTTGGACCAATACACCATGCTCAGTGTATACCAAAGACTATTTATTACATTAAGGTGGAGATTCTTGCCCACTTAACATCCTTAATTAATACGTCATCCATATACAAGGAAGTAAAAAATATCCAAATTTATTTCTTTATACTATGTCACATGGTTTTTTGACAGCACAACCATGTACGTCTTCACCAAAAAGAGATTTATAACCTGCTTTATTTCAGGATAAATCAATTCCTTTCCAAAAATTGTTTGAACCAAGCTTAGTATTTACATGGAAGTATGGTTCCTTTAAATCTTGGAGACGAAAGCCAACCAGACCAAGAAAGGATGTACATTCCAAATCAAATACTATCAGAAAATAATAAGGATACTTTGTAACCAGAATAACATGCGAAAAAATAAGAAAAAGAAACAATGACTAATGTTGAGTAAGCGGTCAATGTTATCCAAATTTGTAAACCAAAACTATGCTCTTATTTTTAATTTGCTTGGAATGGACAAGGAAAAGATGGACTTGATGAATCTGTGTCTACAATACTGACATCTTATGCCTCATTATATGAAGTTTAAAAAAATGTAATGAACGAAAGAAATACTGCTAATATTCACGATTTCATAATATAAGTCATAATAAAATCTGGGTCAAGACACGCTTCTTTCAATAAATATACAAAGACAAAGAAAAAGAACACCTTAAAAAATTATTTACATTGATGATTGAGGCAAACTTGAAGCTGTAACTTATTAAGAGGATAAATATAATCTTATCATTTTTTATATAAATTTGAGATCAAAACTAGCCTTGCAACAAATAAAAGTAAAACTGCTATACTTCGATTGGGATCTTGGAATTCGTAAAGCTCATTTTTGGTCCAGAGCTGCAAGGCATTGATTGTATGAGAGACGGGGTCTCAAAATTTAACTGGACACAAATAAACACGAATATATATATAGGCAAATTAGACTATGGTGCAACTTAGCTCTACAAAAACGAGTCGACCTGTATAATTAGTTTTGTATAAGGTCACATCTATCTTATCTATAGCTGAATAAGCACTTAAAGTGGAAGAGTGTTGGCTGGAGATATATCCACTCATTGAAGCGTCCCAAACCTTTGTGGAGGTGGGCTTTGTCTTCTTATTTACAATACTAGCCCATTGCCGCTCCGCGGCTGTGGCTAGGCCCTCCGGACGGGTCGGTGGCCTACGGCCACAGCATTTATACATGGTAACATATCTTTGGATAATATGTTGAGGCAAGGATTGAACCTTCCATCCAACAGCGAAGTTTTTTAATATGATAGAGAATGATGCGATTAGTTTTCAAAAAAAGGAGAGGGGATATATATATATTATCCAGTATATACTTATTAAGTTCCTCTCCTTATAACTACAATATATATGTATTTATTTTTCTTTTTTTCCCTTTTCTTACTTTAAAAATAACGTGCTACATGCTACATTATAAGAAATATACATTATATAACATTAAAGTACAAAGTTATAGAGTATTTATTTACTGTTATGTTTTTTTATGTTGCAACACAATACAAATTATAAACATAACAAATGACTTGAGTATACAAAGTACAATTGTTTGTTTATTTATTTTTTATTTTTTAAAGAGGACCGAGTACTTTTCCTTTTCTTTTCGCACAACGGTGCTGATGAGAAAATAATAAAAAGGTAAAGAACTACAGAAATATAGAATATATTAGTTAAATGATTTTAAAAGTCAGACTCAAACTAGAGGCATATATACACTCAGAGAGTGCAAACCTCCGCCGTCAAGGGGTCCTTATGAACCTTCCGAGGCGGATTTTTCACGACTGGGGCGGCGTAGAGGGACGGGGGAGGGTTCCCCTCGACGGAAATTCCGAGAGGAAGACGCTCCCGGCACCCGATTTTACAGCACATTTTGCATCTTAATTCTGCACTCAGAGATGCCAAATTTAATCACTTGTTTCTTTTGACATTTCCAACAACTCCACCAAGTTTCATCCGAATCCGTTCCGTACTTTTTGAGTTATCCTGCTGACAAACAAACTAACAAACCAACAAACAAACAAACCACAAACAAACAAACCAACAAACAAACAAACCAACGCCAGTGAAAACAATACCTCCTTCGGTGGAGGTAAAAGATGATCAATGATTCAAATGCCAACAATGTCTTGTAATAAGGGTCATAATAATATCTTTATAATCTCATTTTATAAATAATGTAGATAAATATGTCAACAGTGATAGTATTTATATGTTTAATGTATTATCGTGGTGCCCTTCCGTCAATTCCATCATGTTTATGACGGGGATCATAAACATGGTGACCTTTCATCAATTTTCTTTATTTATTTAAAATATTTTCAATAAAAATACTCCGGAACATGTTTGAAGGCTTAATATATTCCAGGGCCATATGTTGCTTACATAAATATAAATAAAAGATCATGACAATAATTAAGATACATTTTTTCTTTAGATATTCACTTCATAAAATGACGTATTATATAAAAAGCTCCCATATCGTTTGAAGCCTTATTATATGCATTAACAACATTAGCATTTATAGATAGACCTTCAATAACATCAATACATAATACTTGTTGCGACAGTAATGACAAAAATATCAAAGTTATTTTAAGGTAAGACATCTTCATGATTTGGAGGGAAAATCGACATTTCCAACTTTGCACTGGAAACCATTTCATAATGTTATCGTATTCATGAGTACATGTCAAATATTTTTATTCATAGAGCTTCTCCCTTCTCTTTCTTCATACTTCGGAGCGCGTTCAGCTGTGTCTCCTGTGAGAAAAGGGGGATAAGTTTGAAGTATTCAAACTGGTTAATAAGATTGGTGAACCCAAGGTTGGGGCAACACAAAAACAAACATGTAGCAGTGTGACTACTCAATGACGTCACTGGAGAACGATTATATATATATTTATTTATCAATCAATCTCTCTATCTATCTATAAATAAATGTATATATATATATAATATATATATCTATGTGTGTGTGTTTAAATAAATTAATAAATAAATATATATGAAAATATAAATTAAATAAATATATGTTTTCGTTCTCCAGTGACGTCATTGAGTAGTTATACTGCTAGGATTACATATTTGTTTTTGTATTGCCCAGACCTTATTATACAGACCTTGGGTGAACCGTGGTGTTAATTTATGACGTCATATGGTGCCGGATATTTTTTTGCGAGGGCTTCATTTTGCATTTCATAATTTAAAAACCACTTATGCAGTAAAAAGTCTCCTAGAGGTTACATTAGATTAATAAGTTAGAGCACCCCCTAGGGAGCAAAAAGAACTTACATTATAGCCAACTCCTATGCTAAATATATATGTAGCATATGTACTTATGAAATAATGCTTACAAATAAAACTTTTTTGTTTTTCATCCAATTTTAAAATTTCTTCACATTTGCATTAGTCTCCCCAATTGGGAACAACTATATTAACAAATTTAAATTTTTTTAAATGCCAAAAATCATGGGGCCTTTGAAAAAAAACAGTTTTTTGGGTTTTCTGAAAAAATATGAAACACTTGAGAAGGACTTTTTATAATGTATTGTCAGACTTTTTAAGCTCCTTCTTATGAACTCAAGTTGAAATCTGTGAGTTAACCAGGAACGGAGAAAAAAACACTTTTCCATTTTCCAGTTTTTAGGCCAAAACTCAAAAAATTCTAAACCAAAATTCATTAAAAAACGAACTTATTCGAAATGCCAAACTCTATAGGTACTATTTTATAACTTGATGCGATCAACTCAACAGACAAACCATAGAAGGCCCCCAAAATTTAGGATTTCAAAAATATTCCGCTTCGTTCATGAAATAGGACCTAATATTCAATCCCGGATTTGAGTGTCTTAACAACCTCGGATCCGGATACTGAATACATCAAAGTTGCTCCCTGGTCAATTCTGAATATTGTTGTGCAAAAATATATTGCGAAAACTTACAAATTAAAAAAGAATCCGGATCCCGGCCCAAATATGTCCCGGAGGCCAGACATTGAATTCACCAACCTAGGCTTATTTGGCAAGGCCTTCATTTCGTATGTTTTGTTTTAAACTTTTTTTCATATTAAAAAGTCGCCCCAGAGGTTTTCTTGAATTTCCCGACAGGCCGGTCCGGTTTTCCGGGAAATTTATTTGGGACCCGATTGGAAACTCTATTCTTGATATACTTTCAGAGTAGCTTTTTTTCGAAATGGGAAAGAATCAAAAGTTAAGGAAATGTCATAATCCGGGTCCGGGAGTTTCTGGATCCGGAATTTTTTTCATTACATTAGGTTACATTAGATTAATAAGTTAGAGCACCCACTAGGGAGCAAAAAAGAACTAACATTATAGCCAGCTCATATGCTATATATATATGTACTAGCCCTTACCCTCCTAACCCTCAAAAATCCATGCAAACCGCAAAATCCTCTCACAGACGCAAATCTGGTCTGATCATAATCTAACCTAGCCCAGAACCATCACAGTGTCAAGATGCATCTGTGTGCCAAATTTCAGGTCTCTAGCTTCTGTAGTTTCGGCGTCTATAGAAGTCGGACGGACGGACGGACAAACTCCAATTATAATGTAGATGCATAGTTTATTTAATACTTTTTAACGGCTTACGATAATAAGCTGTCTTTGTGTGTTTATTACGAATTGTCTCAAGAGTATATTTTCTTTGCAACGCTTTACAAATAAAATATTGTATCTAAGGTTTGGCTTATTAAGCCCCAACTATTAGAAAATCTAATGTTTATAAATGCTTTTGAAGTTCGAGTACTGTTTTCTTCTCCAGAAGTTTCCATTTCATATGTCCAAATTTTTTGTTTCTCAACATCCATTTTCATGTTTTTATTCTGTCTTCGAATTTTGCAGCACTTTTTTTGTATTGAATTTTACCTTTTGATTCCATAACTTGAATGTCAAGGTTGAAGTCCCATTAAAAGTATTTCAAATGCTCGACAACCACAAAAGTTGCCAGTAACTATTTTTATTAAATAAATAATAATATTTAATAAACATTCAAGGATTTACATCTTTAGGCTTTTATCGTCACCTATTTAAGTCAACATAACTCCAATGGCAAATTAGAAGCTTTGTCTTATAACTCCTTTGAAAATTGAAAGTAAATAAAACAGTGTTGTCTTTTAGGTAATTTTCTTTTCAATTCATCAAATGCTTCCTGTTGTGCACTTTTTCATTGCCATTCTACGTCTCTGCAGAGTTCTTCACTAACAGCTTGGATACCTTATCAACAAAGGTATTTACTTCAAAAATAAGAGGTTTTGCCCATGAATGTTTGGAGACCCCTCTTGGATACAAAATAGTAAAACTTCAATTATATTTCTGCTCAAACAATATAAACTCCTAAAATTTCATGTCCGAAGAGTTAGTCAAAGGCGTGAATCGTCGCCTTTATTCTGATATTGGCCTTTTCAGCTCTGATTAATTTTTAAAGCAATTATGTACGTTTATACATGTATGAACGTCTTCCCGAGGATAAGTTGTCATTGAACAATTTCAACGACCCTCGCCGTTCAATTTGGTGCCCATATACTTTGTGCACGTACCCACGCATTCCTGGGTCCAAACGGCATTCGAAGGAACTCTAATAGGCAGTTCATCAATTCCCTCCTGAATCCATTATAAATAGATCTTGATTCATCGACATTGCCTTTACCGATGTGTTTTGACTAGCATCAACTGCAATTACAACTAATTACAGTCAGCGTTGGAGGAATGTTTTTCCTTTACTAGTCAGCGTTCTTCCATACTCAGTTGGTCATTTACAAACTTTTCCCTCAAATATAACATCAATGATTTTCTTGATATTCACCGCTCATTAGCTATGTCTTGTGTACTGAACAAGATGTACAGCTAATTCATATTAGGGTATGTTAATTTCAAGTTTGATGGATAGAGTGTAAATATTCTCCACCCCTATTGGAGCAACCATGAATTGTGTTTTGGCCTGGGTCTCTCAAATGTCAAAATGGTTCCAATTATCGTCTCAGGCTCCATTCGCCGAGGTCTCACAAAGTTGAAATAGCCAATTATACACGACTTTGTCCTCTCCTTGTTGTCTTCATTTTTGTCAGCTCGAATTTAATATTGATCTTCACATTTTTACTATTTGCTTTAAATCATACTATATCCATTGATTGATTAATTTCATGTTCCTATCAACAGTCTCCTGACTCCCCACAAGAGTCAATGAGGAGACAAGATCCATTGCATTGCTAGTACCAAGAAACTCTTTTAACTTGATTTCCTTCCCATCCGGCCCAACTCATGCAATGATGTCATCATTTAGTTCCATGAAATTGTTAGAACTTCATTGACTTACATAGGTGATAAATGAGAGGGACCTTTAACCCACGAACTACTAAATGTCTTACTCTCCACGATAGATTCATATTATTTTATTTCTACAATAATTTTACAGGTTCCGTAGACATTCAATAACAATTTAATTGCTATCACCCACTAATCCGACTACAATGTCTGCCTCCTCCAACTTTCCACGAACGTGTGAATTTCTGCGTTGATCATAATAATCCATTAGATCTACGGGCCCGATTCAAGGTGTCTGCTAGTTGCTGAGGTCGCATGACAAGTCCAAAACATATGAACTCTTCCGGCAGTTGTATTTTAAACTTTAATCAGTAGTATCCACATTGTGTCAAAGCTTTGATGCAAATGCAAATCCTCCGTGATGTGGTAGCTTTGGGAAACGTTACCTAAGGGGGTCGGCCCCCTAACTAGTTTCCGCACGGCTCTTAGGGCAGTTCCTTTTAAGGTACCCGTGTCCTCCACACCCAACACTCTTCAGCCTTTTTCTTCTCTTCAGGGCCGTCTTCTTCTTCCGCAAAATCTCTTCAGCCCTCAGTTTGACAATGCTATTACATTGCCCCCTCGTATGTTTTCCTTTTGAATGGATGACACATTCGATGTTCGAAGGCTGAACATCTATTGTCGTTGTGGCTTGATTTCGCTAGGACCTGATCGTCGTTGGAACTCTCGTAATTCTCTTCCGGCCCATATGCCATCTTCCATAGAGTTTTAAGGCAAAGACCAATGACTCCTCACTTTATTAACCTTTTTGATGGCGTTTGACGCGCACCTAATCCGTTGACCCCACATTTCTAATTGCATCCTTTAGCCTGGAAATCAGCTTACTCAGGTGTGATCTTCCCCTCAGGTTCAAAGAGCAATAGCAATCCAAAATTATATGGTTGGCTAATTCACGTACGGGACCGCGAATTGTCCCCCCAACCCACCTACACTTCTCCTCCTCTGATTCCTCAATAATTGTGAGGATGCTAAGAGCCTCAATTCTCCATGAATAAAGTCCTCATTGTCATCAAACGTAACAAGTGTATTCTTGATCCTTTTGGGGTAAGTCTTCGCCACTCCATTCTCCACTTTGACTTATGGCGTAGATGACACTTCCGCAGCGTTTTTAGCAGTCCACTTCTTGAATGTATCATCCATCTCCGGTGGGTTCCTTAACAAACTTGGTATGGAACACTCAGTATTCTAAATAAGATGCTAATGCGTAAAAAATCACATTTTACTAAACGCTTATAGCAATATGATGCTAATGCGTAAAAAATACATGTTGATATAATCGTTTGGCTATTCAAGCCTTGGCAGAAAGAAGGGCATTGTTAATTGCTTTCAGTCGTGAGGAATTCTCACGACCTCCAACTCCAAATAATATTAAAGCCTTGATGTCTTTCTCTGTATTTTCACCATCCATTCCTCGTAAATTTAGTGTCAAAATTGCATTAAAATTTGAACAGCCTGGCACTCAACAAAAGCATGAATTACGGAGTTATATAAATACCACAGTCCTTATAAGTAAATAGAACTTAACAAGCTCTGCAGAAATCAACAGCTGAGCTGATAATTTTTTCCCGTCAGCTATTCCACAGAGAGACCTCATGATCTTCCTTTTCCAACTTTCCTGAAGTTTCAGACTGTTCATATATTTGATGCAAACCTCATCACATTTCCTGCCATCAGACTTCGGAGAACCAGACATTTAAGGAACCAGGGCTTCAATAAGCAATGAACATTGGCTGATCTTTGCAAAGGATATCTGAATCTCCCGTCCTTAAAAATGGGATGGAGATCACTACTGTGGAGTGTCAAAATTCCATTTTTAATTGCCAATTCTTCTAGTGTTTCTGGTATTCCCAATTTTTAAAGAAGTGTTTTTTATGACAATTATGGCTTATGACATCCACCGTGGAATTTTTGTCCTATATCGGAGTGTTTCTCCAAATAATTCTCTGTGCACATCCCCAAACGACCGAAAAATCAGAGGTAATTTTATTAGTTAATTCTGAGCCGAACATGAGCAAGGAGTATAACTTATTATTTGATGAGATACAATTTCTCCATTCAGACGCTGGATATTTTGGAATATTAGCGAACACTTTAAAATACATTTTGGGGATAATAAGAGCTAGCTGAGTAAGGTCCCCACCAAGTGACCCTTCTTCCTTTTCATTATAAGCAGATACCATTGGTGGAACAAAGAGCATAACTACTTGTCTCATCCAAAATAGCTTTTTCGGCAAGCAAAGGAGAAGAGGCGGCTTTGTATAACACAAATTGGACTATTTTCAAGTTGTAGAGATCGATTCTTTTCTGCAAACGATAGTTCCTCCATTTCCTTATATTCTGCATTACCACAGAAGAGAGTGTAGTCCAGATTTTTGTCCAATTTTTTTCTCATCTGCAAGTTTTATTATTATTATAAAGTGCATAAAATATTTGCATATATAATAGATATAAAAGGAAAATTGTGTAAAATACAAAACATAAATAAACAATATAATTAAAAAACTATTTCCTTTATAGAAACCTTAAAAGAGAAACGTATATATCAGCTATTGTCTTAACATGAAATTTTTGCAATAAAATATCTAACAAATACAAACGTAAGTATCAACAATTTTTTTAAATAAAGTTTTTGTGATAAAAAATCTAAAAACACATTAAAAAATATAAATAACATAGGTATATAAATGAAATATTATTTTTTATTCTCGAACTTCTTGAATTGTCTGATGATTATTTCCAGGGATTTTGTGTGCTGGGAAAAGTAGAAGGAAAATATTTGATGACTTCCGAAGTGTGCTACCAGCTTTGTGCAATTGGTATCTTCAAGGAAAATGCCGTGCACTGAGCGGCGGTCGAAACTATGATTGACTGTTGATCTCTCACATTGATGGTTTCTCATCTGATTAGATTAGCGGAGATTTGTAATTGTACAGTAAATTTCCGTTTTCTATCAGCACAATCCTTTCCAATTCCTCTGGCGTTTCTTTTATCCCTCTTAAAAAGGGGTTTGTCTAATATTCTAAAGATTAATATTAATAATACTGTTAGAGTCTAATTTGGGCAAATTTCTTCATCTTACTCTATGCATAGCTACTAATTTCTTCAAATAGAGCTATCTTGTTGTTAGGCAAGTCAGTGCCAAACATGAGAGTTAAAAAAGGGTAACTTAAATAGTCGCACCATTCCATGTCAGGTTGTAGAGTGAGGTTTTAAAAAACTTTTAAAAATACTTTAGGTAATTGTTTTTGTAGTGAGACCAGGCCTTCACCAAGTTGAGACCTTCTTCTTTTTAAGGTAGGAATATATTTTTGGTCAAACAATATATTCAACCAATTCTACGAATTTTTTCCAAAGTTGGAATCACAGTAGATACATAAATCATTTGAGAGATCAATTAAGTATTGTATAACTCAATGCATTTTTGTATAGAAAAATTCTCCATGCCTGACACCATATATATGTTTGACTATTTAGGCCAATAAATTTGGTAAGTGAAGGGCGGTTTATTTGCCACTTTATGCTTAAAATATTCACTGATATAACAACCTTGCACCCCCCCCCCCCGCTATAATCGAAGCAAGTACAGGATGCCAAATGCCTATAGGAAGAATGGAGGTCTTTTCCACATTGACGTTAAGTCTACTTGTTTAAAAAAATCCAAATTATAAATAAAAAATTTAAACTCTTATAAATTAATATTTAATAACCGTTTAGTTGCATGTGGTATTATGAATTATGGCAAGATGAATCAAAAGTCAGTGCCATCATCACAAAAGTACAACAAATTATATACGCGAAGAGATCGTTGGAGGACCCTGACGTAGCAACAATTTTACATATTGTTAAGTTATTTACCAAAGTTTTACTTTACTTAAATTATTTTAATTGTATTCTTCAGGGTAACTTTAATTGTTGTACTTGTATATTTTATTGTTTTGTTTGTTTTTACTTAAATTATTATTATTATTTTTTTTTTTTGTACACGCGTACAACAAGTTTATTCATTTAAAAAAAACACTCAACAAATCATTCAACAATAAATATATCAAAAAATAAAAAACCCAAAACAGATTCCACTGACCTGAGGTCAACGTTTGTTGGTAAGGAAATATCAGCAGATAATCCCTCCAAAAATGTCCTTGACAAATAATTGAAAATTTTCTGGGAGGGGTGTTCGTGTACTTCGGAATTTGTATAAGATATTCTGTATCTTTGCTACAATGAAATTAACTTTTTCTTGGAAAGGTCCCACATAAATATAACTAAAATATTTTACCCTTAAAACAATTCCAAACTTAAAAAACAATTCCTCAATCAGAACAATCCAAATGCTCTTTAATTCTGGGCACTCTATTAGAAAATGTATCGAAGTTTCCATTGAACCTTTGCAAAAAAAACACACTCTCTCTACCTCAGTCCCCCCAAAAATGCTTCCCAACGAAAGAGTATTTGTTATAACGCGATATTTAAACCAAAATAATGTAAAATCAAAGTATTTATTTTTTAGGCACTTCAGAGCATCTTTCCATGAATATTTAAGACCTAATCTATCTATTTTCCTTTCAATTTGTTTTGTGTACAAAGACCTATCATTTTCTTTTACCAACAGTTCTCGTATGTTGGAATTTTTATATTTTTTAAATAATTAAAAAACAGTCCCTTGGGCCTACTAACCTCTTTTTAAAATCAATTTCTCGCACGACCTTTTCCCTTTCAAGGACTTCATTAGGAACGAAGTCATTGTTATCATTAAAGATTTCACCCAGAAATTCAATTTTCCTTTTAATCGAAGTCGATACCAAAAAAGTCAATCTTTTATTATCTTTTGTTGGTTCCTGCCAGTTCATTTTAGCGAGAACTATGTTAGAAATTTCAATGTTAGACTGGAAGCATTGACGCCAAAATTCACTTATAAATTTTGAGGATTCAATTACTTTGTGTGGTCCCCTACCTCTCACATCATCTCGAGACAATCCAAAGATTTCACCCATTTTTTGCTCTAGAATCCCTGACCACACTGTTCCAGAGTCAAGCGATCGTTTGAACCACGAGAATATGATTATATTCCAGAAGGTTCCGAAATCGATCAATCCAAGTCCTCCATACTTTTTAGGGAGGATAAGTCTCTTCCAAGTAATCATTCTTGTTGGACCGTCCCTAAAAAGAAACCCAGTAACGATACCTTGGACTTCTGTGACTAGCACACGTGAGAAAGTGGTTGTTCTAAGTAAATGAGTTACCTGAGGAAGGATGAAGCTATTCCATACAAAAATTCGGGCAGGTAGGTTTCTGCTGATTATGCTGGAATACTTGGAAGTGGCATTGCGTATTTTAGTTTCAATTTTTTTAATATTTTCGATTTCCCCTGCCGAGTCCAGAGAAATATAAGCTCCCAAAATCTCCAACATTTTGACAGTTTTCAAATCACCTACCTTCAACCTATTTTTACAGTTTGACATGCACATAGACTTTTCATAATTTATTTCAAGTCCTGAGACTTCCGTGTATTTTCCCAAAATATTGAAAGCACTCTCAATAGACTTTTCAATCATTTCCTGTTCTCCGGAAAATAGGATTGACAAGTCGTCCGCATAGGCCTCAATCTTATGTTCTTTTTTTGTACTTTTATTCCTTTTATATCTTTCACAGCACCTATCTCAACCATTAGTGGATCCAGTGCAATTATAAAAAGATACGGTGATAATGGATCCCCTTGTCGACAGCCCCGGTTTATTTGAAACTGGCAATCTTTTGATCCAACTCGTGTGACAAGTTCCCCAAGACATATGCTAACCATTCGAATGAAATTTCGCCCAAAACCTTTGGCCCTTAAGCACTTGATGATCCAATGATGATCAACACTGTCAAAGGCTTTTTTAAAGTCTATTGTCACTACAGCAATATTCTCACCTCTCTCTTCCATGGATGCAATGCAATCCTTTATACTCCTTATCACGTCCTCCATACATCGGCCCCGAAGGAATCCTTTCTGAGCCGAATGTATAAGTGTAGGCAGGACCTCTTTTAATCTTTTAGCTAAAATGCCACTGTATATCTTGTAGGACGTATTTAAAATTGTAAGTGGTCTTAGGTTTTGAACATACCTTGGGTCCTTACCACTTTTGGTTATTAAGACTAGATTGCCTTCAGATATATTTGAGTCCAAAATTCCATCGTTTAAGGCTTTGTTGTATATTTTTTGTAATAAGGGTGTCAAAAGTTTTTGAAATTTTCTATAAAATTCAATTGGGAATCCATCAATTCCTGGGGCTCTATTCTTTTTTTTGTAGCTATCCTAATATGTATTAGAATTTGAGTTTGTCCGTCTGTCCTCTATAGACGCCGAAACTACAGAAGCTAGAGACCTGAAATTTGGCACACAAATGCATCTTGACACTGTGATGGTTCTGGGCTAGGTTAGATTCTGATCAGACCAGATTTGTGTCTGTGAGAGGATTTTGCGGCTTGCATGGATTTTTGAGGGTTAGGAGGCTCGGGATGTAATTAGATGTTTTGTGGGCTTTAGCCGTAAGCATCTTTTGATATAAACAAAACTAAGACCTAGCGGTCTTGCAAAAGCCTCAAAAAAGGCTTGGAAAACTTTGGTTGTCCATAGTTCGAAAGTGAGATGTTTTAGAGACAGAACGCAAAATAAAAGTTATCTGCATCTCTGCCCAAAGAACCTTGATCCGGAAAAAAATCCAGATCCAGACACTCCCGGACCCGGATTATGACATTTCCTTAACTTTTGATTCTTTCCCATTTCGAAAAAAAGCTACTCTAAAAGTACATCAAGAATAGGGTTTACAATCGGGTCCGAAAGAAATTTCCGGAAAACCGAACCGGCCTGTCGGGAAATTCAAGAAAACCTCTGGGGCGACTTTTTAAAATGAAAAAAAGTTCAAAACAAAATATACGAAATGAAGGCCTTGCAAAATAAGCCTAGGTTGGTAAAGTCAATGTCCGGCCTCCGGGACATATTTGGGCCGGAATCCGGATTTTTTTCAATTTGCAAGTTTTTGCAATATATTTTTGCACAATCATATTTAACTGCACAAAGGGAGCAACTTTGATGTTATCAGTATCGGATCCGAGGTCATTAAGAGCCTCAAATCCGGGATTGAATATTAGGTCGAATTTCATGGACGAAGCGGAATATTTTTGAAATCCTAAATTTTGGGGGGCCTTCTTTGGGTTGTCTGCTGAGTTGATTGCATCAAGTTATAAAATAATATCTATAGAGTGTTGCATTGTTAATAAATTCATTGTTTTTAAAAGGAATTTTGGTTTAGAATTTTTTGAGTTTTGGCATAAAAACTGTCAAAATGGAAAAGTGTTATTTTCTCCGCTCCTGGTAAACTCTCAGATTTCAACTTAAGTTCATAAGAGGGAGCTTAAAAAGTTTGACAACAAACTATAAAATAAATCATTCTCAAGTGTTTTATATAATTTTTCAGAAAACCCAAAAACGGACTTTTTCAAAGAACTTAAGGGGGATTTTTGGCATTTTTTTTATTTTTAAATTTGTTAATATAGTTGTTCCCAATTGAGGAGACTAATGCAAATGTGAAGAAATTTTTAAAATTGGACGAAAAACAAAAAAGTTTTATTTGTATGCATTATTTCATAAGTACATATGCTACATATATATAGCATAGGAGTTGGCTATAATGTTAGTTCTTTTTTGCTCCCTAGGGGGCGCTCTAAATTATGAATCTAATGTAACCTCTAGGGAGACTTTTTACTGCATAATTGGTATTTAAATTATGAAATAGAAAATGAAGCTCACCAAAGGTCTGCATAATAAGATCAGGGCAATACAAAAACTAACATGTACTCCTAGCAGTATAACTACTCAATGACGTCACTGGAGAACGAATATATATTTTTTATATATTTTTTTAAATTAATTTATTTATACACACACACATACATATATATATAAATAGATAGAAAGATTGATATATAAATAGAAATAATAGGTCTCCAGTGACGTCATTGAGTAGTCACACTGCTACATGTTTGTTTTTGTATTGCCCAAACCTTGGGTTCCATAGAGATATAAAGATATAGAGAGCTGATTCCCTTCAATAGCAGAGAAACAGCGTTTTAATGTTTCTGTGTGTGCAAAATAAATAAAGTAAGTTATACGACGTCATCGTAAGCTGATCTTAGAGATAGAATCTATGAATGATGAAGAGAATAAACTCTCTACAGTAAACCCTCGATATAACGACCCTCTGTATAACGAAGTTCGGATACAACGAACCTCCTGGAGCTAGCCGAACAAGCCTCAGATATAACGAACTTAAGTTCGTTATATCTGAGGCTACCGAACCTTTTTTGTTCATGATCGAATAAGCCTCAGTTATAACGACCCTAAGTTCGTTATATTTGAGGCTACCGAACCTTTTTTGTCCATGACCGAACAAGCCCCGAATACAATGAACCCAAGTTCGTTATATTTAAGGCTACCGAACCCGAATTATGAGCTGCTGCGGATCATGCGGTTTGAACTCATGCGTGAGGTGCAGCAGAAAAAGACGCAGACGAAGATCTCTGACTTCTTCAAGGCTGGCCCCTCCCCAGCCGAGAAGAGGTCTAGGACAGAGTCTGAGACCAGCAGTGTGTCTGTGACTTCGACCTCCTCCACTAATCTGCCAAATTTGTCCAGCGGCAGTTCATCGTCACTCCTGCAGGATATACCTTACACTCCAGAGCCTTCCTTTAACGAATTTTCGGATATAACGACCCTCCCCTCCCCAATATAGTTCGTTATATCGAGGGTTTACTGTATATCTTTTTTGAAGTTTTTTACGGTCGCTATGACGTATTTTCTGAAGGATCCAATCAGCTCTCTATATCTTAATATTTCTATGTTGGGTTCACCAATCTTATTAACCAGTTTGAATACTTCAAACTCTTCCCCCTTTTCTCACAGGAAACACAAGTGGACGCGCTCCGAAGTATAAAGAAAGAGAAGGGAGAAGCTCTATGAATAAAAATATTTCACATGTACTCATGAATACGATAACATCAAGAAAATAGTTTTGCGCAAAGTTTGAAATGTTGATTTTCCCTCCTAATCATGAAAAAGGTCTTAGGGAGGTGAGCATTTGCCTCTTAGCTCACATAGGAGGCTTTTAAGTAGGCGTTCTTTCATTAGAATTAAATATATGTAGTATAAGGTATATATAATTTCCTTAAATTTTTTATTGCAAAAGTCCAAAAATATTATTGCATACATATAATCTAAAAAATTATAAAATAATTTCAAAGGGCATATATTTCTTCATATTTGCCTCGCTGCGTGTAGGTAAGTATCTGTGGCCACTTTTTTTAAAGAGACGATAAAGTTATTTTTAAAGTAAGAAAAGGGAAAAAAAGAAAAATAATGAAAGTAAGAAAAGAGAAAAAAAGAAAAATAAATATGTAGTTATACGGAGAGGAAATTAATCAGGATTTACTGGATAATATATATTTTTTCCCTCTGTGTTTGAAAAATTCACATCATTCTCTATCATATAACTACTTTCGATACGACGTCTCCATCACCATCTAAACAATCACAATACTCACATCATTATCTATCATATAACTACTTTCAATACGACACCTACATCATTATCTAAACAATCACATAAAATAAAACATCACTCTACAACCACATCTATTTATCCAAGTAAGTGATCCCGGTTCTTTGCTACTTTGTATCAGGATCATGCCCCCAAAGAGGTCCAACCTAAATAGGTCAACTGCTATTTCAAAGCGCAAAAGGATGGCCAGGCGCAATGAGCAACGCAGGGCAGAGGAGCAGCATCATAACACACTGGCTCATCGTGCTGCAAGACAAAGCCTACAGAGTTGCTTTGGAAGGGTAACCGACATTGATGACTTTCTTGAGACTGAGATGCCTGAAGAGCACAGGGAGCACAAACTGCCTTCGCTGCAGAATACTGGCAGGATGTGTCCACATAGCGATGCCCTCCTTTGGTCTCTGGAGAGAGCTGGACTCTGCTGCGAAAATGGAAAGGTAGACCTTGACAAGATGCAGGATTATCCTAACCTGTTTAAGGATCTGGTGCTGATGTCCCAGTTAAAGAAGAATCTGCTCCAACTGAACAACTCACTGGCTATGGCCTCGGTTGGAATGGACAGGGTCACCATGAATGGTAGGGACCCCAGCTTCAAAATAAAAGGAAAACTTTACCATGCTATATCCTAATATTAGAATTTGAGTTTGTTCGTCTGTCCTCTATAGACGCCAAAACTACAGAAGCTAGAGAACTGAAATTTGGCACACAGATGCATCTTGACCATGTGATGGTTCTGGGCTAGGTTAGATTATGATCAAACCAGATTTGCGTCTGTGAGAGGATTTTGCGGTTGGCAAGGATTTTTGAGGGTTAGAAGGCTCGGGATGTAATTAGATGTTTTGTGGGCTTTGGCCGTAGGCATCTTTTGGTATAACCAAAACTAAGGCCTAGCGGCCTTGCAAAGGCCTCAAAAAAGGCTTGGAAAACTTTGGTTGTCCATAGTTCGTAAGTGAGATGTTTTAGAGACAAAACGCACACCAAAAGTTATCTGCATCTCTACCCAAAGAACCTGGATCCGGAAAAAAATCAGGATCTAGAAACTCCCGGACCCGGATTATGACATTTCCTTAACTTTTGATTCTTTCCCATTTCGAAAAAAGCTAGTGTCAAAGTACATCAAGAATAGGGTTTACAATCGGGGCCCAAAGAAATTTCCCGGAAAACCGGACCGGCCTGTCGGGAAATTCTAGAAAACCTCTGGGGCGACTTTTTAATAAGAAAAAAAGTTCAAAACAAAACATACGAAATGAAGGCCTTGCAAAATAAGCTTAGGTTGGTTAAGTCAATGTCCGCCTCCGGGACATATTTGGGCCGGGATCCGGATTTTTTTCAATTTGGAAGTTTTCGCAATATATTTTTGCACAATCATATTCAGCTTCACAAAGGGAGCAACTTTGATGTTATCAGTATCCGGATCCGAGGTCATAAAGAGCCTCAAATCCGGGATTGAATATTAGGTCGATTTCATGGACGAAGCGGAATATTTTTGAAATCCTAATTTTGGGGGGCCTTCTTTGGGTTGTCTGCTGAGTTGATTGCATCAAGTTATATAATAGTATCTATAGAGTTTTGCATTTCTAATAAGTTCGTTTTTTTTATGAATTTTAGTTAATAATTTTTTGAGTTTTGGCATTAAAACTGGCAAAATGGAAAAGGGTTTTTTTCTCCGCTCCTGGGAACTCACAGATTTCAACTTGAGTTCATAAGAGGAGCTTAAAAGCCTGACAATACATTTAAAAAAAGTCCTTCTCGATTGTTTTATATTTTTTCAGAAAACCCAAAAAACTGATTTTTTCAAAAAACTTAACCCTATGATTTTTGGCATTTTTTTTATTTTATTTTTGTTTATATAGTTGATCCCAATTGGGGAGACTAATGCAAATGTGAAAAAAAATTAAATTGGATGAAAAACAAAAAAGTTTTATTGGTAAGCAATATTTAATAAGTACATATGCTACATATATATAGCATAGGAGTTGGCTATAATGTTAGTTCTTTTTTGCTCCCTAGGGGGCGCGCTAAATTATGAATCTAATGTAACCTCTAGGGAGACTTTTTACTGCATAATTGGTATTTAAGTTATGAAATACAAAATGAAGCCCTCGCAATAAAAATATCCGGCACCATATGACGTCATAAATTAACACCA
Organism: Caligus rogercresseyi; assembly: GCA_013387185.1. Taxonomy (NCBI): domain Eukaryota; kingdom Metazoa; phylum Arthropoda; class Copepoda; order Siphonostomatoida; family Caligidae; genus Caligus; species Caligus rogercresseyi. The sequence continues at coordinate 21,634,819 of CP045899.1, read as the reverse complement.
CGGTTCACCAAAGGTCTGTATAATAAAGTCTGAGCTATACAAAAACAAACATGTAATCCTGGCAGTATAACTACTCAATGACGTCACTGGAGAACACATATATATATTTATAATATTTATGTATATTTATTTTATATATTCATATATATATATATATATATAGATAGGGAGATTGATTGATATATATATATATAATCGTTCTCCAGTGACGTCATTGAGTAGTCACACTGCTACATGTTTGTTTTTGTATTGCCCCAACCTTGCAACCGTCGCAAACAGGTATTATGTATTGATGTTATTGAAGGTCTATCTATAAATGCTAATGTTGTTAATGCATATAATAAGGCTTCAAACTATATGGGAGCTTTATATATAATAAACATTTTATGGAGTGAATATTTAAAGAAAAATGTATCTTAATAATTGTCATGATCTTTTATTATATTTGTGTAAGCAAAATATGACCCTGGAATATACTAAGCCTTCAAGCATGTTCAGGAGTATTTTTATTGCGAATATACGAAATGAAGCCCTCGCAAAAAATGAGGTCTGTGAAATAAATGTCCGTCACCATATGACGTCATAATTTAACACCACGTTTCGATAGACTAATTATAATGCTATAATGCTTATTTATATCCTATCGGATGCAATTCTACGAACCATATAGGAAAAAAAACAACAAAAAAAACCCACTGTTCACCCAAGGTCTGTATAATAAGGTCTGGCAATACAAAACAAACTACTCAATGACGTCACTGGGGAACGAATATATATTTTTATATAATATATATTTATATTTACACACCCCATACATGTAATATAAATAAAATTATAAATAAATATATATATTATATATATAGATAGATAGAGAGATTGATGATATATATATATATATATAATTGTTCTCCATTGACGTCATTGAGTAATCACACTGCTACATGTTTGTTTTTGGATTGCCCCAACTTTGGGTTCAACAATCTTATTATCAGTTGAATACTTCAAACTTTTCCCCTTTTCTCACAGGAGAAAGATGAACGCGCCCGAGTAAAAAGAGAAGGGAGAAGCTTTATGTATATGAATGTTTGACATGTACTCATGAATACGATAACATCATGAAAATAGTTTCCGCGCAAAGTTTATAACTCTGAATTGCTCTAAATTATTAATCTAATGTAACCTCTAGGGAGACTTTTTACTGCATAATTGGTATTTAAATTATGAAATACAAAATGAAGCTCACCAAAGTCTGCATAATAAGATCAGGGCAATACAAAAACTAACATGTACTCCTAGCAGTATAACTACTCAATGACGTCACTGGAGAACGAATATATATTATATATATATTTTTTTTAATTATTTATTTATACACACACACATACATACATATATATATATATATAGGTATATTTTATAAATAGATAGAAAGATTGATATATAAATAGAAATAATAGGTCTCCAGTGACGTCATTGAGTAGTCACAATGCTACATGTTTGTTTTTGTATTGCCCAAACCTTGGGTTCCATAGAGATATAAAGATATAGAGAGCTGATTCCCTTCAATAGCAGAGAAACAGCGTTTTAATGTTTCTGTGTGTGCAAAATAAATAAAGTAAGTTATACGACGTCATCGTAAGCTGATCTTAGAGATAGAATCTATGAATGATGAAGAGAATAAACTCTCTACAGTAAACCCTCGATATAACGACCCTCTGTATAACGAAGTTCGGATACAACAAACCTCCTGGAGCTAGCCGAACAAGCCTCAGATATAACGAACTTAAGTTCGTTATTTCTGAGGCTACCGAACCTTTTGTGTTCATGATCGAATAAGCCTCAGTTATAACGACCCTAAGTTCGTTATATTGAGGCTACCGAACCTTTTTTGTCCATGACCGAACAAGCCCCGAATACAATGAACCTAAGTTCGTTATATTTAAGGCTACCGAACCCGAATTATGAGCTGCTGCGGATCATGCGGTTTGAACTCATGCGTGAGGTGCAGCAGAAGAAGACGCAGACGAAGGTCTAGGACAGATATACCCTCCCCTCCCCCCATATAGTTCGTTATATCGAGGGTTTACTGTATATCTTTTTGAAGTTTTTTACGGTCGCAATGACGTATTTTTCTGAAGGATCCAATCAGCTCTCTATATCTTAATATGTTGGGTTCACCAATCTTATCAACCAGTTTGAATACTTCAAACTCTTCCCCCTTTTCTCACAGGAAACACAAGTGGACGCGCTCCGAAGTATAAAGAAAGAGAAGGGAGAAGCTCTATGAATAAAAATATTTGATATGTACTCATGAATACGATAACATCATGAAAATAGTTTTGCACAAAGTTTGAAATGTCGATTTTCCCTCCAAATCATGAAGAAGGTCTTACCTTAAAATAACTTTATCATCCTGGATATTTTTGTCATTACTGTCGCAACAAGTATTATGTATTGATGTTATTGAAGGTCTATCTATAAATGCTAATGTTGTTAATGTATATAATAAGGCTTCAAACGATATGGGAGCTTTTTATATAATACATCATTTTATGAAGTGAATATTTAAAGAAAAAATGTATCTAATTATTGTCATGATCTTTTATTTATATTTATGTAAGCAATATATGCCCAGGAATATATTAAGCCTTCAAGCATGTTCCGGAGTATTTTTATTGAAAATATTTTAAATAAATAAAGAAAATTGATGAAAGGGCACCATGTTTATGATCCCGTCATAAACATGATGGAATTGACGGAAGGGCACCGCGATAATACATAAAACATATAATTACTATCACTGTTGACATATTTATCTACATTATTTATAAAATGAGATTATAAAGATATTGTTATGACTCTTATTACAAGACATTGTTGACATTTGAATCATTGATCATCTTTTTTGAGTCTGACTTTTAAAATAATTTAAATACTATATTTTATATTTCTTTTTATTATTTTCTCATCAGCACCGTTGTGCGAAAAGAAAAGGAAAAGTACTAAATGTGTTAATATGAAATCAATCTCTCTTTGTATCTTTGTTTTCAAACATGGCGTCTGTCTCTTTGTCATGAGTACTTTGTATGTCATTGCCTCTTCATTCTTTCCCTCTTTGTTTATATATCATGACCAACTAGAGGCATGAATGCAAAGGAGCGAATGGTCTTGTTTTATTTCTTTTAATTATAAATATATCTCTCACACCTATTGGTACAATAACTTCTCAACTACGGACATTAATTAAATTAAAAAATCAAACTCATGCATAACATTCATTATATCAATAAACAAACAATTGTACTTTGTATACTCAAGTCATTTGTTATGTTATAATTTGTATTGTGTTGCAACATAATAAAACATAATGTTAAATAAATACTCTATAACTTTGTTCTTTAATGTTATATTTTGTATATTTCATATAATGTAGCATGTTGCTAAGTATCTGTGCCCACTTTAAAAAAAACGATAACGTTATTTTTAAAATAAGAAAAAGGGAAAAAGAAAAATAAATACAAATATATTGCAGTTATAAGGAGAGGAACTTAATCAGAATTTACTGGATAATATATATTTTTTTCCTCTCCTTTTTTTGAAAAATACTCATATCATTCTCTATAATATTTAAAAAAATCATTGTTTGATGGAAGGTTCAATCCTTGCCTCAACATATTATCCATAGATATGTTACCATGTATAAATGCTGTGGCCATAGGCCACCCAACGGCCCGGAGGGCCTAGCCACAGCCGCGGAGCGGCAATGGCTAGTCTATATTATAATTGGAGTTTGTCCGTCTGTCCGACTTCTATAGACGCCGAACTACAGAAGCTAGAGAACTGAAATTAAGCACACAGATGCATCTTGACACTGTGATGGTTCTGGGGTAGGTTAGATTCTGATCAAACCAGATTTGTGTCTGTGAGAGGATTTTGCGGTTTGCATGGATTTTTGAGGGTTAGAAGGCTCGGGATGTAATTAAAAGTTTTGTGGGTTTTGGCCGTAGGCATCTTTTGGTATAACCAAAACTAAGGCCTGGCGGCCTTGCAAAGGCCTCAAAAAAGGCTTGGAAAACTTTGGTTGTCCATAGTTCGAAAGTGAGATGTTTTAGAGACAGAACGCAAATAAAAGTTATCTGCATCTCTGCCCAAAGAACCTGGATCCGGAAAAAAAATCCGGATCCAGACACTCCCGGACCCGGATTATGACATTTCCTTAACTTTTGATTCTTTCCCATTTCGAAAAAAAGCTACTCTGAAAGTACATCAAAAATAAGGTTTACAATCGGGTCCAAAAGAAATTTCCCGGAAAACCGGACTGGCCTGTCGGGAAATTCAAGAAAGCCTCTGGGGCGACTTTTTAAAACGAAAAAAAAGTTCCAAAACAAACGAAACGAAGGCCTTGCAAAATAAGCCTAGGTTGGTTAAGTCAATGTCCGGCCTCGGGGACATATTTGGGCCGGGTTTGGATTTTTTTCAATTTGCAAGTTTTCGCAATATATTTTTGTACAATCATATTCATCTTCACAAAGGGAGCAACTTTGATTTTTTCAGTATCCGGATCTGAGGTCATTAAGACCCTCAAATCCGGGATTGAATATTAGGTCGAATTTCATAGACGAAGCGGAAATTTTTTGAAATCCTAAATTTTGGGGGGCTTCTTGGGTTGTCTGCTGAGGTGATTGCATCAAGTTATAAAATAGTATCTATAGAGTTTTGCATTTCTAATACGTTCGTGTCGGATAAAAATGAATTTTAGTTAATATTTTTTTGAGTTTTGGCATAAAAACTGGCAAAATGGAAAAGGGTTTTTTTCTCCGCTCTTGGGGAATTCATAGATTTCAACTTGAGTTCATAAGAAGGAGCTTAAAAAGCCTGACAATACATTTAAAAAAGTCCTTCTCAATTGTTGTATATTTTTTCAGAAAACCCAAAAACTGATTTTTTCAAAAAAAACTGAGATTTTTTAAAATGGATGAAAAACAAAAAAGTTTTATTGGTAAGCATTATTTCATAATACATATGCACATAAATATAGCATAGGAGTTGGCTATAGTGTTAGTTATTTTTTGCCCCTAGGGGGCGCTCTAATTATAATCTAATGTAACCTCTAGGAGACTTTTTACTGCATAATGAAATACAAAATGAAGCCCTCGCAATAAAAATATCCGGCACCATATGACGTCATAATTAACACCACAGTTCACCAAGGTCTGTATAATAGGTCTGGGCAATACAAAAACAAATATGTAATCGTAGCAGTATAACTACTCAATGACGTCACTGCAGAACGAATATATATATATATTTTATTATTTATGTTATATATTCATATATATAAAATATATATAGATAGGGAGATTGATTGATATATATATATAATCGTTCTCCAGTGACGTCATTGAGTAGTCACACTGTTACATGTTAGTTTTGTATTGCCCCAACCTTGCAACTGTCGCAACAAGTATTATGGATTGATGTTATTGAAGGTCTATCTATAAATGCTAATGTTGTTAATGCATATAATAAGGCTTCAAACTATATGGGAGCTTTATTTTAATACAACATTTTATGGAGTGAATATTTAAAGAAAAAAGTATCTTAATTATTGTCATGATCTTTTTTAGATTAAAATTGATAATAAGTCATGTAAAATTACAAAATTAGTTGTATTGCATGTCAATTAGTGTTTAAAATCAATCAATTCCAAAAAGCATCGTTCGTAGCCACTTTTTACGCAGAATCACATGTTTAAGTGATTGGTTGTCACAATTTGGAGTGTGTACTTGTGGTTTTGTTAAGTTTTAATAAAGTATTTGTGTATTTTGTGGTGGTTGTGGTGAGAGGTTGCGTGTTACAGACTTGCAACAGCCCAAAAAATAGAGATTACTACTCATTTAAGCAATTTCAAGAGTTAATTTAGATTAAAATTGATAATAAGACATGGAAAATTAAAAATTGTTGTATTGCATGTCAATTAGCGTTTTCTTAATCAATCAACTCCATAAGATCGTTTGTAGCCACTTTTTACACAGAATCACATGTTTAAGTGATTGTTTATCACAATTTTGAGTGTGTACTTGTGGTTTTGTTACAGTTTTAATAAAGTATTGTTGTATTTGGTGGTGTTCTGGTGAGAGGTTGCGTGTTTCAGACTTGCAACAGCCAAAAAAATAGAGAATTACTACTCATTTAAGCAATTTCAGGAGTTTATTTAGATTAAAATTGATAATTCGTCATGAAAATTACAAAATTAGTTGTATGCATGTCAATTAGCGTATTAAAAAATCAATCAATTCCAAAAAGCATCGTTTGTAGCCACTTTTTACGCAGAATCACATGTTAAGTGATTGTTTGTCAAATTTGGAGTGTGCTTGTGGTTGTGTACATTTTTAATAAAGTATATGTGGTTTTGAGGTTATGTGGTGAGAGGTTGCGTGTTTCAGACTTGCAACAGCCGAAAAATAGAGACTACTACTTATTTAAGCAATTTCAGGAGTTATTCAGATCATAATTGATAATTCGTCAAGTAAAATTACAAAATTAGTTGTATTGCTGTCAATTAGCGGTTTATAAAATCAATCAATTCCATAAAGCATCGTTTGTA
>CP045899.1:21598528-21628112 GCA_013387185.1 Caligus rogercresseyi | reverse complement strand
GAAGCTCTCTAACGAAGTCTGACGAGGGGTAGGAATTGACCAACCTAGGCTTATTTTGCAAGGCTTTATTTCGTATATTTGTTTTTGAACTTTTTTCTTATTAAACAAGTCGCCCCAGAGGTTTTCTTGAATTTCCCGACAGGCAGTCCGGTTTTCCGGGAAGTTTCTTTGGGACCCGATTGGAAAACCTATTCTTGATATACTTTCAGAGTAGTTTTTTTTCGAAATGGGAAAGAATCAAAGTAAGGAAATGTCATAATGCGGTTCCGGGAGTATGTTCTAGATCCGGAATGTTTTACGGATCCAGGTTTTGGGGCAGAGATGCAGATAACTTTTTCTGTATGTTCTCTAAAAATCTCACTTAAGAGCTATGGAAACCTAAAATTTTCAAAGCCTTTTTCAGGCGACTTGTTAATAAGAAAAAAAGTTCAAAAAAAAACATACGAAATAAAGGCCTGGCAAAATAAGCCTAGGTTGGTCAATGTACGGCTCCGCGGACATATTTGGGGCAGGGATACGGATTTGTTTAATTTGCAAGTTTTAAATATATTTGGACACAATCATATCAACTTCACAAAGGGAGCAACTTTTATGTCATCAGTATCCGGATCCGAGGTCTTAAGAGCCTCACATCTCGGGATTGAATATTAGGTCGAATTTATGGACGAAGCGGAATGATTTTTGAAATCCTAAATTTAGGGGGGCTTCTGTGGGTGTCTGTTGGGTTGATTAGCATCACGTTAGGAAATAGTACCTATAGGTTTGGCAGTTCTAAAAGTTGTTTTTTTTAAAATGAATTTTGGTTTATAATTTTGAGTTTTGGCATAAACATTAAAACTGGAAAATGGAAAAAAGTGGTTTTTTTTTTCTCCGCTCCTGGTGAATCACAGATTTCAACTTGAGTTTATAAGAAGGAGCTAAAAAGCCTGACAATACATTATAAAAAAGTTCCTTCTCAAGTGTTTCATATTTTTCAGGAAAAACCAAAAAAACTGATTCTTTCAAAAAACTTAAAACATGATTTTTGGCATTTTTTAAATTTTTAAATTGTTAATATAGTTTTCCCAATGGGAGGACAAATGCAAATGTGAAGAAATTTTGACTGATGATACAAATGGTCCAGCAACAGCGATAGAGCTATTTTCACCAGGAACAAATTTTACACGGTTTAAAACGTACGCCTTATATAAACATGAGGGGGGGAGGAGAGAGTCAAGAGTGACGTTCACCATCAACAATCGTCAAATAATAGAGCCTCCACTGTCATAGGTGGGAAATTTTTTTTTGGGTGTCATGAAAGCATTCAGGCCTAAACTTCAAACTTGTTGGAGATCCCTCGATCCTTCCTTCCTCCATCCCTCCTTCTATCTCCCGGACTCCGGGATAAAGCCTTGGACACCAAGAAACGAGTCTCTCCCTCCCTCAAGAGGAATGGGAGAGGAAAATAAAAGAAAATGAAAGAGGAGAGTTAGAGAGATGGAATAAGAGAGAGAACAGAGAGAGAGTCACGCAGATATAGACACACAGATGGAGAAAGGTACAGAGAGAGAGAGAGATAATTAACTTATTCCCATCCTGAAGAGTTCTCGGATCTAGAAATAGTGACTTTACACATAAAAGTGGAATCGTTGGGCCGCCTGGATCGTGAAAACGAGGAAGTTCCTTATGACCTATTCCTACTCATTCGTCTTCAAATATCTACCCTCCCTCCATCCCCTCTGTCTCGGATGATACGGAGACTCCACTCATTGAAGCCTCCTCCTACACGTCTCTTGGACTCGAACGTCTAGAAGAGGAAGTCTCTCAGGCATTGCTCTTCCTCCCTCCGGGTCTCGGATGACTACGGAGACTCCACTCATGAAGCCTCCTCCTACACGTCTCTTGGATTCGAACGTCTAGAAGAGGAAGTCTCTCAGGCATTGCTCTTCCTCCTTCCTCAATAAAGCCTTTGGAGGTGTCGAACTTGAGAGGGGAAGTGCTTTATGTCGAAGTTGAGGATCGTAGAGGAAATACTCTCTTACAATACTTCAGCAATATGTTGCACCAGGTACCAAGATCATGTCCGATGGTTGGGCCTCATATAGACGTATCCAGATTTAGGGATGAACCATCTCACGGTGATTCTAGTATGAATTTTGTTGATCCTCTGAGTGGTGCACACACTCAAAATATCGAGTCACTGTCCATTATATGGGATGACTTTTTAATACGAAAAAAAGTTTTAAAACAAAACATACGAAATAACGGCCTTGCAAAAATAAGCCTAGGTTGGTCAATGTACGGCTTCGGGACATATTTGGGCCGGGATACGGATTTTTTTTAATTTGCAAGTTTCGCAATATATTTTTACACAATCATATTCAAACTTCACAAAGGAGCAACTTTATGTCTCAGTATCCGGATCCGAGGTCATTAGAGCCTCAAATCCGGGATTGAATATTAGGTCGAATTTCATGGACGAAGCGGAATATTTTTGAAATCCTAAATTAGGGGGGCTTCTGTGGGTTGTCTGTTGGGTTGATCGCATCAAGTTATGAAATAGTACCTATAGAGTTGGCATTTCTATAAGTTCGTTTTTTTTTAAATGAATTTTGGTTTATAATTTTTTTAGTTTTTTTTGGAATAAAAACTGGAAAAGGGAAAGTAACCTCTAGGGAGACTTTTTACTACATAAGTGGTTTGTAAAAATATGAAATACAAAATGAAGCCTCGCAAAAAAAATATCTGGCACCATATGACGTCATAAATTTACACCACAGTTCACCCAGGTCGGTAAAATGAGGTCTGGGCAATACAAAAACAAATATCTAATCCTAGCAGTATAACTACTCATGACGTCACTGGAGAACGAAGATTTATATATATATATTTTCATTATATTTATTTATTAATTTATTTAAACACAAACACATAGGGCTCAATTTACTTTCGTACACCGCCTCCATATTTTAGAGACTCATGGTATATATTTTTATTTCTGGAAGAGAATGGGAGAGGAAAATAAAGAAAAATGAAAGAGGGAGAGTTAGAGAGATGGAATAAGAAGAGAGACAGAGAGAGAGAGTCACGCAGATATAGACACACAGATGGAGAAAGGTACAGAGAGAGAGAGAGATAATTAACTTATTCCCATCCTGAAGAGTTCGGGATCGAGAAATAGTGACTTTTACACATAAAAGTGGAATCTTTGGGCACCTGGATCGTGAAAAGAGGAAGTTCCTTATGACCTATTCCTACTCATTCGTCTTCAAATATCTACCCTCCCTCCATCCCCTCTTCCGGATCTGTCTCGGATGACTACAGAGACTCCACTCATGAAACCTCCTCCAACACGTCTCTTGGACTCGAACGTCTAGAAGAGGAAGTCTCTGAGCATTGCTCTTCCTCAAGAAACAAATGAAAGAGTCCTATTTGCCCTTCGAGGGTCATCTACAAAGGCTCACGATTTGGAAATCAAGTTTCAGATATATTATTCTCCTGATCAGCCTAAATAAGTTTCAATTTTAATTGGATCTTTCAAGGCGGACTCCCTTATGACTCACCCCTACTCTTGCAAATGTGTATATATAAGGGAGCATCGGCTAAGGATTACCATTTCACGAAATATTCTTCAAAAAACACTTTTATACTTCTAACTTGACCCATTGTTTGTAATAATGCCCCCCTGTAAAAACTGTGATTAACCAAATATCCCAGGATGATGAATTGAAGTGGACTGTATAATGAAATGTCTTCGAGAGAAAGGATATTAAAAATACCAAGCTAAAAGTATTCTTCTTTGATTTCCAAAAAGTGAAATAAATACGAACATAAATGTAGGGTGTTAAGTAGTGTATTTAGATCAGAGTAGAGAAAAGTGTAAGAAAAGAGTCTCAAATGAGATTGAATGAACATGAAGGGAAACCTCCATTTTATACACAAAATAAGATTAATGTTGTTAATCCTTAGGATTGATAGAAAGGCGCGCTTCCGAATTGCCTTCAAAAACACACCAGAATCCTATAACAATAATAATGAATAAAAAAACCTCCATGTGTAGGGAGGGAAAAACAATAACGAATAATAATAATAAATAAGAAAAAAAACCTCCCTGCGTAGGGAGGGAAAAGACAATAATTAATGTCTTCTTGTTGCTGTGCACAAGAGATAGAAAACACTCCCGCGTAATTTTGAGAGGGAGAAAAACAAAGCATGCTTCTATCTTCTTCTGATTTTCTGCATGTTCGGATATGTTAGGGCACCAAATTCAACACCACCTGCACAGACGCTTTTTGTATTTAAGAGATTTCTCTCTTCTTAAACTTGAATCACAAAAAAAGCTTCAACTGTATTGTACAATAAAACACCCACCCATTAATGATCATTCTTCTAGCGATTTAACTCTTATTTATAGTAGTGATAGTATTCTGTAATATTAATAAAATTATTTATTCTAAAATAATATAACAGACTCTTTATTGATCTCCACAATCCGAAATGTAAGTTAGGTGTTCGTTGATATATGTTGGAGCCTTGATAGAATATGTTCTTGTGTTACCTAAAAAAATAAATGATTTATATTAGTACAGCTAAAATTAATAAAAAATATCATACAACCTCTAAAAAATCTGAAACAAAATTAATTAACACTAATACGGAGTATATTCGATGTTCATTTTTTATTAAGCTCCTGCCTACCTAATCTTGTCCGACCTAGGAATTGCAGAGAAGTATTTATTACTGAAACTATGTTATTCCACGTTCGCTTTTCATATAGAACCATAATGTGTCTTACTTCACTTCATTATTGGGAATAGAATGGTGTCCTTAAACAGGATACGCTCCGTGATCAATTTTAAAATATTTTAAAAAATACTTAAATTGACTCAGAACACTTCCGTCTCCATGTAACTCCGCAAGGTAAGACGGAAAAAAATTCCTTGATGTGTTCATAACTCCCATTTTCTGCATGAACCTCTTCAACACAGCCCACAGTGACTCGATATTTTGGTGTGTGCACCACTCAGAGGCTCAACAAAATTCCTACTATGAATCACCGTGAGATGGTTCATCCCTAAATCTAGAAATACGTCTATATGAGGCCCAACCATCGGACATGATCTTGGTACCTGGTGCAACATATTGCTGAAGTATGTAAGTAGAGTATTTCCTCTACGATCCTCAACTTCGACAATAAAGCACTTCCCACTCTCAAGTTCGACACCTCCAAAGGCTTATGGAGGAAGGAGGAAGAGCCATGCTGAGAGACTTCCTCTTCTAGACGTTCGAACCAAGAGACGTGTAGGAGGAGGCTTCATGAGTGGAGTCTCCGTAGTCATCCGAGACCCGGAGGGAGGAAAGAGCAATGCCTGAGAGACTTCCTCTTCTAGACGTTCGAGTCCAAGAGACGTGTAGGAGGAGGCTTCATGAGTGGAGTCTCCGTAGTCATCCGAGACAGATCCAAAAGAGGGGGATGGAGGGAGGGTAGATATTGAAGACGAATGAGTAGGAATAGGTCATAAGGAACTTCCTCTTTTCACGATCCAGGCGCCCAAAGATTCCACTTTATGTGTAAAGTCACTATTTCTAGATCCGAGACTCTTCAGGATGGGAATAAGTTAATTATCTCTCTCTCTATCTGTGTGTCTATATCGGCGTCTCTATCTCTCTGTGTCTCTCTCTTATTCCATCTCTCTAACTCTCTCTTTCTTTTTCTTTTTTTTCCTCTCCCATTCCCTTCCAAAAAATAATATATTACCATGAGTCCCTAAAATATGGAGGCGGTGTACGAAAGGGACTGATGATAGAAATGTCTCCAGCGACAGCGATAGAGCTATTTTCACAGGAACAAATTTTACACGGTTTTAAAACGCACGCCTTATATAAACATGAGGGGGGGAGAGAGAGTCAAGAGTGACGTCACCCATCAACAATCGTCAAATAATAGAGCCTCCATTGATCATAGTTGGGAATCTTTTTTTGGGGTGTCATGAAAGCATTCTGGCCTAGACTTCAAACTTGTTGGAGATCCCTCGATCCCTCCTTCCTCCATCCCTCCTTCTATCTTCCGGGACTCGGGATAAATGCCTTGGACACCAAGAAAGAACGAGTCTCCTCCCTCCCTCCCTACCTCCTCCCTCCCTCCCATTAAGGACACATTCCCTCACCCGACTTCGTGAGTGGAGTCCTACCCATCGTCGGACTTCGTTAGAGAGCTTCCCATCCCTCGTCTTCGTTAGAGAGCTCCCCGTCCCTCCTCTTCGTGAATGGAGTCCTACCCCTCGTCGGACTTCGTTAGAGAGCTTCCCATCCCTCGTCTTCGTTAGGAGAGCTCCCCGTGCCTCCTCTTCGTGAATGGAGTCCTACCCTCGTCGGACTTCGTTTAGAGAGCTCCCATCCCTCGTCTTCGTTAGAGAGCTCCCCGTGCCTCCTCTTCGTGCATGGAGTCCTACCCTCGTCGGACTTCGTTAGAGAGCTTTCCATCCCTCGTCTTCGTTAGAGAGCTCCCGTTCTCCTCTTCGTAAATGGAGTCCTACCCTTCGTCGGACTTCGTTAGAGAGCTTCCCATCCCTCGTCTTCGTTAGAGAGCTCCCCGTCCCTCCTCTTCGTCCAAGGAGTTCCTTCCTTCGTCTTCGGCATAGTTGGTTCCCCGTCCCTCCTCTTCGTATGGAGTCCTGCCACTCGTATTCATGAATGGAGCCCTACCCTCATCTTCGTGATTGGAGTTCCGTCTTCCATAACCTCCTCCATATTGAAGACTTTTTTTCTTCTCTTTTTTCTATTTTTTGATAAGTTGGTGAACAGTGCAATTCTTGCGAGATTTGAATGAGAAGCATAAGATTTATTAAATAATGGTAAACTAAAGTATTAATATTTTATCTGATTACATTCAAATTTTAAACTGGTCAATTGTCACAAAAAAAAACATAGTAACTTCATAAGCAGACTTCATGGAATAAAAAATATTAGTAATGGAGTAAATGGCACGGGGGGTGATAGTCCGGGAGTGTTCGTCTGGGGGGAGGGGTAGTCCTGTTAGGTTTGATGATCAAGGCTCCTTCACCGAGAATTTAATGAGCTAATGAGGAGGGACGGGAGCTCTTAACGAAGACGAGGGATGGAAGCTCTCTAACGAAGTCCAACGAGGGTAGGTAGGACTCCATTCACGAAGAGGAGGCACAGGGAGCTCTCTAACGAAGACGAGGGATGGGAAGCTCTCTAACGAAGTCCGACGAGGGGTAGGACTCCATTCACAAGGAGGAGGGACGGGAGCTCTCTAACGAAGACGAGGGATGGGAAGCTCTCTAACGAAGTCCGACGAGGGGTAGGACTCCACTCACGAAGTCGAGGTGAGGGAATGGTCTCTTAATGGGAGGGAGGGATGGGAGGAGGGAGGGAGGGGGGAGGGAGAACTCGTTTCTTGGTGTCCAAGGCATTATCCCGGAGTCCCGGGAAGATAGAAGGAGGGATGGAGGAAGGAAGGGATCGAGGGATCTCCAAACAAGTTTGAAGTCTAGGCCAGAATGCTTTCATGACACCCAAAAAAAAAAGATTCCCAACTATGATCAGTGGAGGCTTTATTATTTGACGATTGTTGATGGTGACGTCCACTCTTAACTCTCTCTCCCCCCCTCATGTTTATATAAGGCGTGCGTTTTAAACCGTGTAAAATTTGTGCCTGTGAAAATAGCTCTATCGCTGTCGCTGGAGACATTTGTATCATCATCAGTCCTTTTTGTCATTACTGTCGCAACAAGTATTATGTATTGATGTTATTGAAGGTCTATCTATAAATGCTAATGTGTTAATGCATATAATAGGCTTCAAATTATATGGGAGCTTTTTATATAATACATCATATTATGAAGTGAATATTTAAAGAGAAATGTATATTTAATTATTGTCATGATCTTTTATTTCAATTATGTAAGAACATATGGCCCTGGAATATAAGCCTTCAAGACTGTTCGGAGTATTTTTATTGAAAATATTTTAAATAACTAAAGAAAATTGATGTTTAGGATCCCCGTCATAAACATGATGGAATTGACGGAAGGGCACCACGATAATACATTAAAATATAAATACTATCACTGTTGACATATTTATCTACATTATTTATAAAATGAGATAAAGATATTGTTATGACTCTTATTACAAGACATTGCTGACATTTGAATCATTGATCATCTTTTTTGAGTCTGACTTTTAAAATCATTAACTAATATATTCTATATTTCTGTAGTTCTTTACCTTTTTATTATTTTTCATCAGCACCGTTGTGCGAAAAAAGAAAAGGAAAAGTACTCAGTCCTGTGTTAATGTTATATCATCTCTCTTTGTATCTTTGTTTTCAAACATGGCGTCTGTCTCTCTGTCATGAGTACTTGGTTATGTCATTGCCTCTTCATTCTTTCCTCTGGTTTATATATCATGACAAACCAGAGGCATGAATGCAATGGAGCGAATGATCTTTGTTTTATTTCTTTTAATTATACATATATCTCTCACACCTATTGGTACAATAACATTCAACTACGGACATTAATTAAATAAAAAAATCAAATCATGCATAATATTCATTTATATCAAAAACAAACAATTGTACTTTGTATACTCAAGTCATTTGTTATGTTTATAATTTGTATGGTGTTGTAACATAAAAAAACATAATAATAAATGAATACTTATACTTGTACTTTAATGTTATATAATGTATATTCATATAATGTAGCATGTTGCTAAGTATCTGTGGCACTTTTAAAAAGAGACAATAAAGTTATTTTTAAAGTAAGAAAGGGAAAAAAAAAATAAAAATAAATACATATAGATTTGTAGTTATAAGGAGAGAAACTTAATAAGTATATAGTGGATAATATATATATTTTCCCCTCTCCTTTTTTTGAAAAACTATCGCATTATTCTCTATCATATTAAAAAACTTCGTTGTTGGATGGAAGGTTCAATCCTTGCCTCAACATATTATCAAAGATATGTTACAAGTAAATGCTGTGGCCGTAGGCCACCCACCCGCCCGGAGGGCTTAGCCACAGCCGCGGAGCGGCAATGGGCTAGTATTAATTAATATATATTTGAATTTTTTTATTTGAAAGTTTTTTTATTCTACGATGTACAGAATAATGACAAAATCATTAAATATTTGATTACATAGACTGTTTATTTTTCTATATCATGTTTTTGACTCTGTATACATGGACCCGAAAATACGGCTTTTGATTCCCGAATATTGAATGAATTAAAAAGAACACAGATATATTAAAGCCAAGGGTGTCGTTTTAACAACATAGCTATGGCTTATCTTTGTTGTCAGATATTTGGCAAATCTAAGTTATTTGAAACCATCATATCTGTAAGGAATTATGATATCGGCTGATATCAGGTTTTGATGGTTCTGTTAATTTACGACGCGATGCCTGAATCATTGCTTCAGAAGAACTATTTTCATCAAGCTGTTTTAAAATTTATAATAGGTTGAGTCATAAAGAATGAACCTGACCAGTAAAACTCGGATTTTTCATCAAACTGACTGCAATGACGTCGTGGCAGTAGTTCCGGAGACTTCGGATATGGTCGAACAGCTCGTCATCGCCCACTACACCACTACATAATTTTTTTGACAAGTTCATGGCAATCCATTGAGAATGACTCTACAATGGAGGTAATTTTGTTGAATTTCATTACGGATCGTTCCTCGTTTGATTTGGAACCTTTCAATTTTAATGTAACTTCAAAGTTTGTGATCTATGAATAACAATTACTTTCTTTGGTTTGAACTATGGAATCAAACACAGTACTTTCAATTGTATTTGTATACTTGATATAAAAGTATGATAAACACATATGTTGTTTCAATATAGAAAGTAATAATCAAAACAGTTTTTGTTATAAAAATAAATCTTGTTTTTAGTCGATTGGGATTTGAATCATTTTTAATGACCAATGTTGCTTCTGATTATTTTGATTGGTGTAAGAAATATGTCATAAAAAATATAAAATTATATTTCATAATGCAAATTCCATAAGACTGTAGTATAATTACTAATAATTAGGACAGCAATAAGTTATGTAAAAGCGTGCCAAGATTTACCATAACATTGTCACTTGTAACTCAGACGTATAGTTGTCTAAATTTTATACCTTTTATAGGATTTATAATCCCCATTTTAAATCATAAAATAATTTTCCGTCAACGTTAGTACACAGATTTGAAAATATAAATAGAAAAATGTACTTATGCAAGAACATGACAACTTACCCAGCCAGCCTAAACATTTTTATTCAAAAGTGAGATAAAAAAGGTAGGATTAAGTGTAATTATCGATTATTATTACTGGAGCTATATCATCCTAATTCAAAACTGCTATCATAGTTCGGGTATAAAATAATCACTTACCCTTGACGTTTCAAACGGACTAGATCACCATTAAGATATTTCCCATTGCAAAAATCTTAAATTTCATTCTTTTATTCCCAAAGGAAGATACTTAGAGCCTTGATAGGTAGCAAAAACAGTATTTTGGTCATTAATTAAACTTATGATCCAGGAGCCATTCAACCGATGAAGCATATTTTTCTTCCGTCCTTTGAATATCATTTTATGTTGTGCTTGGTAAAAATAGTCCTGGCTGTCCCTACAAGTTCCTTTCACGGTCAACATTTTAATATGTGTATCTGTGAAAGTTTTAAAAATGGTTGTCCATCTACGAATCCTCCCTGAAAATGGCAAGAATGAACTGCTGATATGCGCCCTGCTCAGTCCTTGGAGATAATTTCTTTTGTGGCATGAATATATTCGAGCATTTGTTTTGACCATCATATCTCCGCTATAAATTCGATTGAAACAGTGGGATTATATATATAATATATATATTTATTAGCCTGTCCCGTTTTTAGGTCATCATTCCGATTTTTTGCTCCAAGCAATTTCTGCTGCGTAGTGATGAAAAAATGAGATTGAGAAAGTTTCAGCCTTCAAAGGCCATTTTGTGACTGCACAAGCCACTCAAAGTTTCAAAAAGGCCGTTTTTGGGGTCAAAAATGGCGATTTTCAAGTGGCTTGTGCTGTCTGAGTTTTAGTGATATCAAGTAAAAAACAATTTTCTAAGGATAGCTTGAAGTCTCATCTTTCAATAAAATTTTGAAGCAATCAAGCAAATAAATATTTTTTTTGGTTTTAGGCCCGTTAAATAGGCCTCTTTTGGCCCAAAAGAGGCATTTTTTGTTTTTTTGCTAATATTTGCCCTAAAAATTAGCTCAGCAATTTTGTTTTTTGATAGTAAAATAATTGTATTATTATGATGCAATTTTTTTGCAATTTTCATAATGATCACCATGGTATTGACGTTTTTATGGAAAACATTGTGTTTATTGTTATGAATATGTACATTTGCCGATAGAAAATCGCTATTTATACTTTGAATATATTTTTTTCTCATGGTATATTTTTTAAAGTAAATTTTCCTAACATTTATAATTAAATTTATATTTGTTTTTAAGATGTTTTAAGATGGTTATCCAGTATAACGTTAATACGTTTCCACACCACCCAGCGCATTACCCTTTTGTGTGGATTGTGCAATAGAGATGTATTCATATGACTTAATTGAAAATCATATTTGTTTTTTTATATTTTTTTTTATTCCTTAATTATTTTTTTTTTAATTCCATATGATGAGATATAAGATTTCAGTACTATGTGGAGAGTCTCTCCATTCTATCTTTTCCTTTGCATTACAAGCAAGTAAAATATAAGAAAAGACTTTGGTTCACCAATTTTCGATAAGCCTGATCACTGATTAACATTAATAATTGTTTCTTTATTAATTGTTTGTTTTATCTGGTTGAAAAGTATCTTTGATTATTTTATAGTAATCGCCTTGAAATGGCCAACCTTTCTTGATCCGGTAAGCTTTCGTCTCCAGACTGAAAGGAATCATACTTCCTTGTAAATACCAAGTTTGGTTAAACATACTCTTCAAACATTTTTGGAGAAAAGATGGATTGCTGTGTTAATAAAGCTTCATTTCCCAAACAGCTTCTATATCTCTGTTTTTTGTGAAGACGTACTTTGGTGTGCTATCAAAAAACATTTGGAATTGTATAAAGATATCATTTTGGAGAATCTCCAACTTAATGTAATGAACGGGCTTTGACATAAACCGAGCATGGTGTATTGGTGCAGGGAGTTTTAAGTAAGGTTGTTTTAAATTTAGATACATATAAAATGTTCATAGATTGCCAATTATCTATAGTCTCCTCTTTTATTTTCATTTTAATTTCAATCATTATTTTTTTCAAAGCTTTTAATATTTTATCAGCTGCTTGGTCATAATGAAGATTTAACCATAATTTAAACAAAGTTTAATTGGGTTCATGTTAATTTTTGAAATCATGAATATTCTTTTAAAAAGGTCATTTTCGAAGCTAGTCATGATCCAGTATAACTTTGACAATTTTATGATATGACACTCATATACATGATGTCTACAAGCAAGAAGTAGCAAGGGTCACTCGAGGTATATGTTTAGTCTACCATTTACTCCGCTTTCAATTCTAGTATTTATGACTGTTTTGTCAATACAAGTCCAGCATTTTTTTCTATATTATCAAGTTATTCAACTACTGATTTGTTGGCTTTGGATTCTCCGGTTTGAATTTTTTAGATGAGAGAATTCCTAAAAGATGTATGTCTCCAGTTGTTTTAAATTTGTGACTGTGTTCGAACAATGCCATGTTTGAACTGTGTATTTCACTATTTGAGATCCCAATTTACATTCTTGGTGTACAAGCGATTGCTCTTCTGTTTTAGATATATCCGACGAATCAGACCTATAATCTTCAGTATAACTTGACGAAATTAATCATCGGTGAAAAAAATTTGTAGGTGTATTCTTATTAATTATTTGATAGTTTTGGTATAATCTACTCACTGAATGCACTTGGGTATTTTTTTTTACCAAGGACTTACTTGGACGGGTCACCTGAAAGAAAAAGCTGCCAATGTAGGCGACTATGGAATATGGCTAAGGCAGTCATAGGACAGAAATGGGGCTTAACGTCTGACAAGTTCTGTGGCTATATGAAGCAATGGTCAGACCAATTATAGCCTATGGATGCTTAATATGGGGACATTCCATTAATAACAAGAAAAGCACCATAAAGATACTAAACTCCATACAAGAAAAGCACTTTTATCAATGTGCCACACACAAGATCACTCCAACAGCCGGAATGGAATCTGTTCTTGGCATAATTCCCCTTGACCTTTTCATACAAGGACAAGCAACAAAATCACGATGGAGAACTAGGCATTTCTTAAAAGATACCTGGGATGGTATTAGCAACCTTCCAAACACCGTGGTCACCGCTTTTCCTGCGATAAAATACTTAAGGAAGCGAAAATTAATCAACAAAGTGACTATATAAAAGGAAACCTTATTTGGATGGACAATTCTCGAATTGAAAATCCTGATATAATAATTTACATTGATGGATCCAAAGATGAAAAGGGTAATACTGGTGCTGGATGGGCAATCACTATTGGTGATCTCTGCATTCATCACTCAATGTATCTTTGAATAGAGAAGCATCAGTATTTCAAGCTGAGGTTTTTGCCATCAAGCAAGCAGTCGAAGATCTCAGAAAATTGGAAAAAACATGGAAAAAAGTTTTAATTCGGTCTGATTCGCAATCCGCAATTGCTACTCTTCTCAATCCACTTACCTCATGGAGTGTAAAGAAATCATATGCAGAGGAAAGACCGAAGAAAACATATATATTGAATGGTGCAGAGGACACAATGACATCACAGGAAATGAATTTGCAGACTACCTTGCAAAAAGTGGTGCCATAGCAACAACCGAAAATTTGTTGGTGTGCCCCCAAGTTATATCAAGAAAACAATAAATGATTATTTTTATAAACGATGGTGTGAACGATATAAAGATAGTTTTCACATGACACACAAACATCTTATTTAAAAAAAACAAGATCAAAGGTTGTCAAACTTCACCGTGAAGACCTGAAACAACTTATTCAAGCCTACACAGGACATGGACCATTTCTCTCCCACCTAAGCAAATGGAAGAAAACAAGTGCAACCTGTGATCTTTGCAAGGAAGAGCCACAGACTGCAGACCACCTGATCAACAGATGCCCTGCTCTGTCCCTTGAATAGCATGAAGTGTCTCAAGAAGAAGACGCGGACATCCAAATTCTACAAAAATTAAATGCAAAAAAAAAAATGAAAAATATTATTGTAAATAATTTCAGTATTTAAGAAGGAATTCATTTTGCTGTTGTAACACAGATACCCCATTGTGTGATTGTGTTCTTTACCTTAGTGTCTATTGTGTGTATGTACTATTGTAATCGGGAATAAATTTATAACTAATAAAAAAAATCACTGAATGCATGTCTCACTTACCCATTTAGCCTATGATAAAGAGGCTAGAGCCTCGTTGATTGGTAAAAAATTAAATATCGCCCATTTGTTTCTATATGTTCTTTTTCTTCCATGTGCAATAAAAATATCTGTACTTTGTTATACTACTTATAAACTTTTGGAAGTGTATGTTCTGGTAACTTTTCTCGATTGATCTTTTTGCATTCTGTGTTTCGATGTTTCAATATTTTTTGTGAGACTCGATTAAACTATCCACATTATATCTATTATGATCTTGTCTATTAGTTGAATTCCAGCTTTTTATTATTTTCGACGTAAATAAAAATAAGTAATAATATTTTACGTGCTACATGGTAGGTTATTTTACTCATCTTAAAAACAAATATAAATTCAATTATAAAGGTTAGGAAAATTTATTTAAAAAATATATTATGAGAATATAAGTAATATTTTAAAGTATAAATGGCGATTTTTTTAGGCAAATGTACAATATTTCATAAGAATAAACACAATATTTTCCATAAAAACGTCAAAACCATGGTGATCATTATGAAAATTGCACAAAATCTGCATCATTATAAGACAATTATTTTACTATCAAAAAACAAAAAATGCCTTCTTAACGGGCCTAAAGCGAAACCAATATTTATTTGCTTGATTGCTCCAAAAAGTTATTCAAGCTATCCTTAGAAATTGTTTTTTACTTGATGTCACTAAAACTCAGACAGCACAAGCCACTTGAAAATCACCATTTTTGACCCCCAAAACGGCCTTTTTGAAACTTTGAGTGGCTTGTGCAGTCACAAAAATGGCCTTTGAAGGCTGAAACTTTCTCAATATCATTTTTTCATCACTATGCAGCAGAAAATTGCTTGGAGCAAAAAATCGGAGCGATTGACCTAAAAACGGTCAGGCTAATAAATATATATATATATATATATATATAAAGGATACGTATCACCGACAGTGTTGGATTCTCAACAAGATATTGAATTTGAGAATTATTCAATGAAAGTAGGTTATTGGGGATCTGGAAACAACAGTCCGCATGAATCAACTTTATGTATGTATCAATCTTGTTATACAATTCCTTTAATAATAAAACCCCTCTCAGAGATCCTCGAAATATATGATTTTAATTGAACTCATATCCCAAAAAAAAATATCTACCCCATAATGAATATCATAAAAATCTTTTAGCATTAGTGGAAAAGAATCATTTGCTAACTCATTACTAGAGCTTCACGTCACGACGTAAACCGACGCGTCGGTTGTGAAACAATTTAATGAGACTCCCCGCACCTGAAAATAAAATTATATAATGGAAATTACATTTTTTATGTGAAAATAATACTCCACTGTACAAGAAGAGGATCTTCTCCCTATTTACGCGCCCTTCCTTACCCGAATTGATTAATACCTTGGTGATACAGACTGAGTGCCAGTCGTTGAGATAAATATCCTTCTCCAAGTCAAAGAGATAACTCCCTCTTCCTTTCAAGGAAAGAAATCCAAATCCTTCTTTGGGATTGACGACCTTAAATCCAAAACACCACCCGACATCAAGGTGTGGCCCGACCCCAAAATCATCATATAAATAAAACAAAATGTAAAGTTGGGCAGAGTTGTGGAGAGAAGAACATTTTGATCACTGGGTTTTAGGCATAAGGTGTTGTAGAACATGATAGAATCATCGCTCTCTTCTCTTGTGGTTCCATGAAAATCATAATCGGGTTTGGTTCAAAATTGGGTGACGTTTTATATTAAGTTAACTTAAAAGTTAAATAATTATTAAACATAAAACATTGACTGTAGAAAAACGCTTACATTTAAAAATAAATCCGTGCGAGGGACTTTGGTAAATATTTTGAGAAGTTTGTCCATATCAAGATATTCCTTCGTCGCCGTCTCATACGCAACAAAAGCTAAACAATTCTCCACTGTTGTAATTTTATTGTATGCAAAAGATTGACAGCTTTCATTTATTTTCGTTTATTGTTCATTTAAAATTTTGAGCACAACAACAACACACTTCATAGTTAATGAATTTCATGGTGGTTTGAAAGGAGAGCAAGAAAACGTAACCTTTATCACTTTTTGTGTGGTATTACCACTTTCATAAACTAAAGTGTTTAAAGTCCTTTTATCTCAAAGAAGGTTTTAAATAAAAACACAAAAATAAGAAAACTCAATATACTAATTAGTCAAGACAAAAAACACAACTAATTACCATAATTCTCCCAAAGAAAAATATAAATTACTCTAAGAAACATTAAAAGCAAGGGGCATTTGAAATATTTTTTTCTATCACAGGCCCATGAAACGATAAACCGTACCTCACTTGTAAATTGTATATCAGGACTTCGATTAATAGTCTCGTTTCTTTTTTAACCAAAGCTATGCCATCTTTCTTCTTGGATCAATGTTTTCAAATTAAAATTCTGTATCTGATCTACTACGAATCGAAATGGTGAAAAATAGATATTTAACTAATTACGTTTTATATAGCATTAAAAGGGAATTGGTAAATAAGGTACCACCCAGTTTGGAGTTTATGTACCTCGTTAAACATTTGTAATGTGAAGTAATAATAATAGTTGAAAGAGAAGACAAATTTTAAAGACCTTTTTCATTACAAGACAGTTTTTCAAAGATAGAAGCAAATCTTATATGGACAAATAGTTTAAGACCATCTGCAAAAAGAGGAAACTACAGTGTTTATGAGGTTTTTGATGAAAGTCAAACTATTTCAACATGCAAACAATATTTTGGGTGGAATAAACTAATTCACTTTTCTATATTAGATTCTACTTAGGAGTTGATCAATTTGAGCACTTAAGGCATTAAGTGTGTCTGGAAGGTAAATGAGTCTTCATTTCAATACTTCAACATATTATAACGTTACTATTGAAATGGCCTCCATTATTTTTGAGAATACAATTAAAAGTATATAATACTTTATATAATATTTGGATAACATTAATGTAGTTCTCGAAAACATCTCAACATACATAGCCTTTTTTTAATAAATGACCATATAAACATATATACTTTTCCAGAGCATAATGATAAGATTTACTTTATCAAAGAAGTGTTAACAGATGATATAGAGGAGTCACTTCAAAGAATTGGAAATGATAAGAGACAATTTGGTTTATCAAATAGGAAACTCATGTTTTTGAGTTGATAATCGCACCTCGTAAATCATCCTCGTAAAAAGTCAGGCTTAATTTATAATGCCCTTGCTTTTTATTATTCACTCCTTTTCTTTCAAGCAATCACATTCGATACAAATATCTCCGTTTATTATCTTTAGTAATTTCATTAAAAGTCCCAGATTATTGTCATTTTTAACATAGATTATTCATAGTTTAAATAAGTGATAATATGATTAATTATTAGTGATTTCTTTGGAGTTTTGACAATGTATAAAGCAATGAAGAAACTCATTCTAACGGTTAAAATAATTTAAATTTAACTTCTACTAGAAGAAATGACAAAATATTTAACGAAACATACGTTGAAGGTAACGTTAATGGTACCATAAATCACTTCTTATTAAATAAAACTTTTCGAAAATGTAATTAATAAGAGAGATATGCAATAAATCAATATTTCTCGAATTCGAAACGGTGTTTATCCGATTTCTGTAATAATATACGAATAAATGTTATTTTTTCAAATTCAACAAACTTATAGAAAATCAAAAAAAAAATTGATACTTCATTCAGTGCATCTTAACTGTAATTAATCGTTTGCAAATACGAAAATTACAATTATCGAAACGGCCATTTTTCGAACCTTCATAACTTTGTAGCCCTTCGTCTGAATTTCTTTTCAGATTATCAAATGCAATGACAAGGGGCATCTTTTGGGTTTACTAAAATTTTCTGTAACTAGCTAAACTTTAGTAGTTGCAATAACGCAATTTTCATTTTCCTCGAAAAACGCGTTTTTCGACAAAGCTTAATTCAACAAAGTATCTTAAAATAAGGAGTTCTACACATCTTATTAAATGTTTTTTTATCAAACAAAAGTTACTTCATTACGCCAACACCTTATTATAGTACTTTTTTGAAAAAATAAGTACCGGAAATAATGGTCCTAGCGTCTTGGGTATATTATATAAATCTTAATATGCATCAATTTTAGGCATTTTGGGCTTATTAAATTTTTCTGTAGCTCTTCAAACAAAAAGTTTTTTTAAAGGTTTTAAAGAAATTTCGTTATTTAGGGTCAAAAAAGTGGTCGAAAGAAAGGTCTGAGACAAAAGTTTAATAAACCAAATTATATAATTTGGTGTGCGCTACAAGTTCATTGCATTTAAAAATTGTTTTTTATTTGTAATTAATTCGAGCAAAATCGAATACCAGAGGAATGGGTTCAATACACTTTTGCGCAAAGTGAAAAAAAGAAAAAATGACAAACAATGCGGTTGTGTTATTGTTATGACAAAAGATGGAAAAGGTAAAATAGTAACGTATCATTAAGTTAGTTTTTTGCAAATTTGTTCAAACTTTTGTACAATGTGATTTTTAGTGCGTTTTTTTGGGGGTAAAAAATAAAGTCGTCGAAATATTCAAAATCGAGTTATAGATTATGGTTACGGATATGTTGCAATTTACCAGAGAAACTTTTTTGCAACTATAATTGCACACCCTAAGTCTTCACATTTCGCAAATATAAAGTTGCAAATGTAGGGTACATTTTGCAAAAAATATATTGGCAATTTGACTTCAGCATGTTCTTAGTTACGTTATTGTGAACAGGTCTGCATATTTTTTTTTTGAATTCGCAATTTTTTTGGCACATGTTTCCTTTTGACAAGACCTTAGATTTTCTATGTACTGGTGCACGAATTTATAATAATTTTCTTGATATTTTCTCTTTTACTAATTTTATTTTATTTTTTGAGCTAGGGCAATGAAACTTTGTACGATATTCAAAGGGTGCCTAAAGTGTATGCTGCTCAAGTTTGGTAAAGATCTGGTTATGTATATGGCCACCAGGGCCAAGGAAACACGATTGACCCTAGAATTCACGGATGAAAACCCTTTTTTTTTTTCGATTTTCTCGGGTCCCAATTGTCGGATTTCAAAACAGATGGTACCATCGGATTCAGCGTTGAACTCTACTACTTTTAGATGATATATAAGCTATAATTACATATTAACATAATGACCAAATAACTCAAATCTTCAAAATTATGGGATAATTGTATATGTAACTATACTAGGGATTGTTCAACTCCGCGGTTTTGGCTTTTAGAGAAAGATTTCATTACATATATCGAAAGTAAACCCAAAAAGACCCCGGACCATGATCCTCCGTTTTTCGATTTGACCATTTTTTTTCGATTCGAAAAGGTCCAGGAAACATTTGTTTCCCTCCATCCAGGAATTTTCTAGGGTGAGGGTTATAAGGAGTTAGGGTTCGACAGTAAGAATTTTAAAGTTCGATTCGGACGGTTCGAACCAACCTCTACACGTTACAAAAGTTTGTAAAATATTTACTTCATGTCAGACTAGGGAACCCTAGACAATTCATAATTTGACCCTAGTTTCAATGTAATGCTTGAACGGTTCGCTACAGACCAGTATCACTTTTATGTGCAATCTCTAAGCTAGTCCAATAGGTCCTGTACAATGACCTGGCTGGGCACTTGCTCCTACCACCCAACCAACACGGTTTCCGGGTCATCCATGGGTTAGATACTGCTTTCACTTCACTTTTCTACAACATATCTTTGTCCGTCGACTACAGTGCAACATTTGACACTGTTGACCCCGAAACATTGTTACACTAGCTGAACTTGACGTAGAACGAGTCAAATAGACTTATAGCCTCTTACGTGAAAGGGGGAGTTAAGAAAGTGAGATGGAATGGAGCGGAGTCAGAAACCCTCCCAGTGCTCTTTGGGGTTTGTCAGAGTTTTGTACTTGCTTCTATTCATCCTGCTAGCCTCAGACCTCCCAGGGTGAGTTGTCAGTGACATCGACCCTGACACATCTGCAGAGATCATAGAGTACGCCGACGACATATCAAATGTAGAAGTCCAGTCCACGATAAATTGCAATACCTAGAGACTGGAGAACTACTCCAACGAGAACGCCCTCTGCCTGAACCCAGGGAAACATAATCCCTGCTAATCAGACACAAGGATTCCCCAGCCGCAACCGAACTCAATGCATGTCCTTGGATGCATGGTTGTCAAGAATCTGGGATTTGGACTGCACCATAGGGCCCAGGTGAAACGTGTCAGTGCTGTCCACATAATGTGCACGTCAATGTCCATAGGTCTACTCCTAAGCAACGTTGGAATGGCTTTCATGATCAGCAAGGTACAGTCATGTGCATGGGTCAACTGTCCAGTCTATCTCCCCCAAGAACTCGACCGGGGTCGAATGACGGAGGTGCGCAAGTGGCATTAAACGACCTCGCGAAAGTCCTCGTAGGAGCACAAAGAACAGACTATGTTGTTGAAGTGAAATACTTCTTTAAATGAGTTATTATTTTTCAAATATATGAATCGCTAGCGCTTTATCCGGTTTCATCAGTGTATGCTGCAGATTAAACTTTAATGCATTTGAAAAAGCACTTCCTTGGAAGGATTTCTGAATGATAAAAACTCACTTGCATATTTAGTTTGAAATTACTACAATACACTCAAAACATATACTCGGTTTGACTAGCGCTTTATCCAGTTTCATCAGTGTATGCTGCAGATTAAACTTTAATGCATTTAAAAAAGCACTTCTTTGGAAGGATGTCGACGACAGCACGAAGGTCAGCTTCTGCCTGAGCTCAGCAACCCTTCTTCTGTATATCCCGAGCAGCTCAGAGACCTGGGTGTTGCTGATGGTGTTGCCCTTTATACAAAGAAACTGGTACCCTTCCAAGCCATGGTTTTTAAAATTTGAATGTGTTAGGAAGAGCTATGATGGAGCGAGGTCTATTTAAGAGTCTTACTTAAGTTTGCTGAACCTTCCCTCTTCATGGAATATTTTTTTAATGATTAACCATAAAATTGTCTGAATTGAAGCTAAAAATGGCGAAAAGTTTTCCGTGTCCTGATTAGTTAAAAGAGTACACATGTATAACCAATTATAAATTGTGAAGACGTAAAATATTTTCTCCAGTCCCTGTTATAAAATACACCCTTTTCTGCACGATTTTTAGATACTATTTAGGCAAATTTTCAATAAGAAGACAAAGCCCACATTCTACAAAGGTTTTGGGACACTCCAATGAGGGAGATATGCTTTGTAAAAAAGAGTCCACAGCCAACAATCTTCTTCTTTAAGTGCTAATTCAGCAAGAGATGGGATAGATGTGGCCCTTTCCAAAAATGGAATAATAAAGGTCGACTCTTTTTTTACGTAGAGTTAAGTTTCGCCATAGTCTAATTTGTCCATTTATCTTCGTGTTCATTTGTACCCAGTTAAATTTTGAGACTCCGTCTCTCATCCATTCAATGCCAAGAATATTGACAGACTCAACGACCCTGCAGTTCCGGACCGAAAAAGAACTGCACAGATTCCAAGATCCCAATGGAAGTATATCATTTTTACTATTATTTATTACAAGGCCAGTTTTGAGCTCAAATTTAACAAAAAATGATAAAGTTATATTTATCCTCTTAATAAGCTGTATCGCCGAGTTTGCCTCAATCATCAAGGTAATTTCGTCGGCGTATAAGTCAATTAGATGTTTCTCATTGTTGAAGGAAACACAAATCCTTGACAAAGTCTTCGTCAACTCATCTAACGCAGCAACAAAGAGAAGAGAAGCAACTGGGTAGACCTGCCTACAATTCCATTTGAGAAGAATGGGAGCACTATTGATGCCATCTAAAGAGATTATGGAGGAGCCGTTGAGCAACATTGCTCTCATGGGATTGAAAAAACGTTTGGGCAGGAGCCTTTTTACCAATTGTAAAATATGGTCGTGTCCAATAGAGTTAAACGCTTTATTAAATATATTGCTATAAGGGCCCAAACTTTTTACGATTCATTACCGATTTGATCACCGTTATAATATTTCTAGAAATATCAGTAATTTTGCGGGGGGGGGGGGGTTAAAGCCCTTTTGTTCATTTGTAATTTTAAGGTTTAAAATTAGTTATATTTGTTTTGTTAAAACGCCTGCGAAATTCTTTAAGTAAAATAGTTATAGGCTTCCAATGTTTAAAATCATTCCCATCCCCTTTCTTTGGAATTAAGGCTATGCGACCCTTAGTAAGAGCACAAGGCATTTTTCCAGTCCTCTCTATGTGTTTGCCCATTGCCAAGAGATATGGAGCCACTTCTTCCGGAACAAGATAGAAGATTGACCACAAATACCGTCGGGACAGGAAACTTTAGTATCTTTATAAGACTTTTTGATATAATCTATAATATTATCTTTTGTGTAGATAGAAGGATTATGAATAAGTTTTTTCTTGAGGAAATGTATTCTTTCTCCACCTAAGATTTTAGAAAACCTCTTGCGGAAATATGCAAGGATTTCTTCAGGTCCCTTTAATATTTGATTACCATCGACGATGTAGTATATGGTGAAGCCGAAGATTCTTTATTGACAGGAAGAAGTTTATATCTACGATATGGATTCATTTCTATCTCCTTTTCCTGCCCATTTCAGCTTCAGCAATGTCCATAATTCTATACTCATGGACCAAATCGGAAGTAATTGCTTTTGTAAAAAGAGGGGATTCAGTTGTTTCCCACAACCTCTTCAAAGTACTTGTTATTACGTTAACAAATAATGCGGTCGGCCTCTTTAAAAGAGATTCGACTTGTGCTTCTTATGAGATTTGAGGCCAATTTTTCTGGTAAATTTTGTTCACCCAAAAGCCATCGAGGAATCTTAAAAAATTTCTTTTTTGGTTTGTACCGTAAAGTCATATCGATAATCTTATGATCAGTAGAAGGATCTGGTCGATATTGCGCATTTTTAATGTTGTGCAGAAATTGGGGTGCAACGAGAGCTAAGTTGATTTCTTTCCGCAGCTCCAAGACACGTTATCTTCAGGACTAAACATTTTAGTGGCGTCAACCAAATTCAGTCAAGCAGAATTGGGATACTTATTGAGTGGTTTATCGATATCGACATTTAAATCACCTATTAACATCAAAGGTAAGTGCTGGAATTTCTGACTGTGGATGATAGTTTCAAAAAAAGATGTAGACTTTAAATTAGGGCCATATGCGTTGATAATCGAAAAAGCAAAACCTGAAGTAATTAGCTAATGCCAGTCTCCTTCCTTGGTATATTCGCTTGTGAACAGCGGCTTATCAATTCTCTTTGAAGTAAAGTAATAACGCCTCTCTTACCACAACCTGAAAAAAGGAATAAAACATTGGAGGCTGACAAAATTGCAAATTTTTAAACACGTTGTGGAAACCTCCGTTTTAATTTCCTGTAGGCACAAGACATCGGGACTAAAAGACAGGAGGTGTTTCATATGAGCGTGCCGGTTCTTCTATCTTTTCCTCCTCTTATGTTTAAGGACAATATTTTTGAAATACCCATATTACCTCTTATATAATTTGATAACGATGGCGGGAAACAGTCGGTCAACTTATATTGAAGAATATTACTCTGAATCATTTCTAGATTTCTTTTTTTGATTAGCCGAGTTTTTATCTGCATAACCATTCGAGTCTTTTCTGTTTCTCTTGGTAAGGAATTGTGATGTTGTACTACCCAGCAGAACTAACTTTTCCGTCAACAGGGGCTTGTTTGGAGTGTCTTGATTTTTCTGTTGGGTGGCAGGAATAGATATATCGTCTCTCCAAATAGAGAACCACTCTCTGATCGATCTCTTTGATTAATCGAGTTGGCCTCAAGACGCTGAGATTCCAAAACATTGGGAGTAGGGTTTGTAGAAGCATTAGAAAGCTATATGGAAGGTACAATAAGATTATCTGTTTCTGAGATATCAGCAACAGATTCATTTGACACATTACCCGGTTGTAGATTCGCAGGGGGTGTTGGAGAGTTATTGTCAAATAGTGATTTTGTGCGTTTGGAGGTAGTTTTTTGTAAGATTTAAGATTGCAACAACTATAAACATAAATACAACTACTTATTTTGCAATTTTACGAGTTTAATCAGATCAAAATTGATAATCCAATATTACAAAATCAGTTGTATTTTACTTCAATTACTATGAAGTCAATCGCTAAAGACTACAAAACATCATTCGTTACTTTTTTTTTTTTTACAGAATCACGTGTTTAAGTGGTTGTTTTTCATTATTTTGAGTGTCAATAGTGATTTTGTTAAGTTCTTCATAAAGTATTTGTGTTTTGGAGGTGGTTTTTGTGAGAGGCTGCATATTAAAGATTTGCAATAGCCTTAAAATAGAGTTAACTACTCATTTATGTATTTTTTATTCCAGTTCTCTACAAATGCCAAAGTAATTGTGATAAGTACATAAATAGATATTATAATCTAAAATTAATACAATGGCAGAAGAACAACACAACAAATATCATAAAAAGGCAGTCATAACATTATTTAAAAAAGTATAGTTACAAAATCACACATTTAAAATACAAATATACATCACATTCAAATTGAAGTTACATAAATATTTAAAATGCTTTAAAAACTTGTTAATCGCTTTGATGTGGTGTGTAGAGATCGATGGGAAATATTTTATCCGTAGCCAAGGTCCAGTTGTCGCCAGAAGCATCAAGAATGTGGGTCGAAGGAGGCAGCGTATCTTGCATCGGCTGATAAAATGATTCCACGTAATTCTGTTGGCAGCAAAAGTTCCCGTGAGGTCAGCTTTTTACCAACAAGGCTTTCGAATTCAATATAGCGAATTCGATTGCTTTTTACCTTGCTGATGTAGACTTTCGTTGGATCCAAAGAGAATATAGACCTGTACATAATTGTTCACGCACTTCTCCATTCCTCTCACATTCAAGGCACTAAATTTCTTTAAAACTGAGACAATGTGACAGTCCACGAAAGCGTGGATGGTGTCGTTGTAGATCATGCCACAATCCTTACTTGGTTCGTAAAATCTGATCAAGTCTGCAGAAATTTGTAGTTGCCCTGTGAACTTTGTTTTATAATAGATATTTTTTAGAACCCAATATTCTTTTTTCCAGTTTTCAGAAAGCTTCAGAAGTTTCATATATCTAAGGCAATTATATTCATTTCTATGAAATCAGGACAATATGGACCTATCATTTTCAGGTGCCAAGGCTTTAAGGGTATGTGTTTATTATCAGACCGTTGTAGGGTGAAACGAAATCTTCCGTCATGAAGAATAGATCCGTCATCCGCACTGTGGAGATTGAAATGACGCTCTTTAATAACCCATTCTTCAAGTTCTTCAGGCTTTCCTAAAAATGCATGTTTTTCCTATTTAGAGATAAACCGAAAAATTTTCTAAAATTTTATATGATAACAAAAAATTACTTCAGTCCATTTGATGATTTGAGCTTCAGAATTAGCTTCAAAGGTAATAGTTACATCATCGGCGTACATGTCAATGATGTGACGGGAGCCTTCAAAGTCTACACCAAATCCACTACATTTTTTAATGATGTTTTGCGCAAATTCCTCCATTGCAGCTATGAACAGAAGAACAGAATTGAGAGGGTAGATGTACCATTGAAGAGCAAGGTGCGGACTGGATTGAAGTATTTCCGAGGCAGAAGTTGTTTGACAGCCTTCGATTAACATCAGAATCAACGGAAGTTGAATCAAATGCTTTTGAAAAATCTACTGCCAGCATAGCTCTAAATTTACCTCTCTTTTTAGTTCAATCAATGACATTTTGACTGTTATAAGAGATGTCCTGAATCTTTCGATTTTTCAAATAAACCCTCTTGGTGGGGTCCAATTTTTCCATTTAT
Organism: Caligus rogercresseyi; assembly: GCA_013387185.1. NCBI lineage: Eukaryota > Metazoa > Arthropoda > Copepoda > Siphonostomatoida > Caligidae > Caligus > Caligus rogercresseyi. The sequence continues at coordinate 21,601,832 of CP045899.1, read as the reverse complement.
AATATTTTGGATTTTCTGGGCCAGAGTTCCTGAAAAAATCTTGTATGATTCGTTTAAAAAGGTTATTGGCCTCCAATGCATCAGGTCCACAAGCTTTATTTTGCTTCAGTTTTTTTATAATATATATTGAGTCAAACTGTCAAAAGTAAAAATTGTATTTTCATAACTTTGCACGTCCTTTTTTGATCTTGGAAAATGCTTATTCTCTCACCAACAATTGACTGGAATCGAGAGTGAAAGTATTCCAGGTCTCCATTTTATTACTAATCATTTAAGCAATTTCACGAGTTTATTAGGATAAAAAAATTAATGAGTCATATAAAATTACAAAATTTGTTGTATTTCATGTAAATTAGCGTTTAATAAAATAATCAACTCCATAAAGCATCGTTTGTAGCCACTGTTAACAAAGAATTACGTGTTGAAGTGATTGTTTACCACATTTTGGAGTGTGTAATTGTGGTTTTGTTCAGTTTTAATGAAGTATTTGTGTGTTTTGAGGTGGTTGTGGTGAGAGGTTGCGTGTTTCAGACTTGCAACAGCCAGAAAAACAGAGATTACTACTCGTTTAAGCAATTTCACGGGTTGATTCAGATAAAAATTGATAATTAGTCATGTAAAAATAAAATTAGTTGTATTGCATGTCAATTAGCGTTTTATGAATCAATCAACTCCATAAATCATCGTTTGTAGGCACTTTTTACACAGAATCACATGTTTAAGTGATTGTTTGTCAAAATTTGGAGTGTGTAATTGTTGGTTTTGTTCAGTTTCAATGAAGTATTTGTGTGTTTTGAGGTGGCTATGGTGAGAGGTTGCGTGTTTCAGACTTGCAACAGCAAGAAAAAAAGAGATTTCTAATCATATAAGCAATTTCACGAGTTGATTCAGATAAAATTGATAATTAGTCATGTTAAATTACAAAATTAGTTGTATTGCATGTCAATTAGCGTTTAAAAATACAATCAACTTCATAAAGCATCGTTTGTAGCCACTTTTTACACAGAATCACATGTTTAAGTGATTGTTTGTCAAAATTTAGAGTGTGTAATTGTTGGTTTTGTTCAGTTTCAATGAAATATTTGTGTGGTTTGAGGTTGTTGTGGTGAGAGGTTGCGTGTTTCAGACTTGCAACAGCCAGAAAAAAAGAGATTACTAATCATTTAAGCAATTTCACGAGTTGATTCAGATAAAAATTGATAATTAGTCATGTAAAATTAAAATTAGTTGTATTGCATGTCAATTAGCTTTAATAAATCAATCAACTCATAAAGCATCGTTTGTAGCCTCTTTTGACACAGAATCACATGTTTAAGTGATTGATTGTCACAATTTGGAGTGTGACTTGTGGTTTTGTTCAGTTTTAATGAAGTATTTGTGTGTTTTGTGGTGATTTTTGTGAGAAGTTCTGTGTTTCAGACTTGCAACAGCCAGAAAAATAGAGATTACTACTCATTTAAACAATTTCACGAGTTTATTCAGATAAAAATTGATAATAAGTCATGTATAATTAAATTAGTTGTATTGCATATCAACTAGTGTTTTATAAATCAATCAACTTCATAAGGCATCGTTTGTAAACACTTTTTACACAGAATCACATGTTTAAGTAATTGTTTGTCGCAATTTGGAGTGTGTAATTGTGGTTTTGTTCAGGTTTAATGAAGTGGTTGTGTGTTTTGAGGTTATTGTTGTGAGAGGTTGCGTGTTTCAGACTTGCAACAGCCAGAAAAAAAGATATTACTACTCGTTTAAGCAATTTCACGAGTTATTAGGATAAATTTTATAATAAGTCCTGTATAATTACAAAATTTGTTGTATTTCATGTAAATTAGCGGGTTTTTTAATAATCAACTTCATAAAGCAACGTTTTATAGCCACTGCTACACAGAATTACGTGTTTGAAGTGATTGTTTGTCACATTTTTGAGTGTGTAATTGTAATTTTGTTCAGTTTTAATGAAGTATTTGTGTGTTTTGAGGTGGTTTTGGTGAGAAGTTGCGTGTTTCAGACTTTCAACAGTCAGAAAAATAGAGATTACTAATCATTTTAGCAATTTCACGAGTTGATTCAGATAAAATTGATAATTAGTCATGTAAAATTAAAATTAGTTGCATTTCATGCAGTGGTTTTGTTCAGGTTTAATGAAGTGGTTGTGTTTTGAGGTGATTGTGGTGAGAGTTGCGTGTTTCAGACTTGCAACAGCCAGAAAAAAAGAATATTACTACTTACGTTTAAGCAATTTCACGAGTTTATTAGAATAAAATTCATAATAAGTCATGTATATTTACAAAATTTGTTGTATTTCATGTCAATTAGCGCTTTATAAATCAATCAACTCCATAAAGCATCGTTTGCAGCACTTTTTTACACAGAATCACATGTTTAAGTGTTGTTTGTTTGTCATAATTTGGAGTTTGTAATTGTGGTTTTGTTCAGTTTTAATGAAGTATTTATGTGTTTTGAGGTGGTTGTGGTGAGAGGTGCGTGTATCAGACTTTTCACAGCCGAAAAAAGAGATTACTAATCATTTAAGCAATTTCACGAGTTGATTAAATAAAATTGATAATTAGTCATGTAAAAATAAAATAGTTGTATTGCATGTCAACTAGCGTTTTATAAATCATTCAAAACGATAAAGCATCGTTTGTAGCCACTTTTTACACAGAATCACATGTTTAAGTGATTGTTTGTCACAATGCACAATTTGGAGTTTGTAATTGTGGTTTTGTTCAGTTTTAATTGAAATTATTTGTGTGTTTTGAGGTAGTGGTTGTGAGAGGTGGCGTTTTTTCAGATTTGCAACAGCCAGAAAAAAAGAGATTACTACTCATTTAAGCAATTTCACGAGTTTATTAGGATAAAATTCATATTAAGTTATATAAAATTAAAATTAGTTGTATTGCATGTCAATTAGCTTTATAAATCAATCAACTCCATATATATCGTTTTTTAGCCACTTTTACACAGAATCACATGTTTTAGGTGATGTTTGTCACAATTTGGAGTGTGTATTTGTGGGTTTGTTCAGTTTTTATGAAGTTTTGTGTGTTTTGTGGTGGTTGTGGTGAGAGGTTGCGTGTTTAGACTTGCAACAGCCAGAAAAAAGAGATTCTAATCATATAGCAATTTCACGAGTTGATTCAGATAAAATTGATAATTAGTCATGTAAAATTAAAAATATTTGTATTCATGTCAATTAGCGTTTTTAAATAAATCAACTCCATAAAACTCGTTTGTAGCCACTTTTTACACAGAATCACATGTTTAAGGTGATTGTTTGTCACAATTTGGAGTGTGTAAT
>CP045899.1:21585868-21598428 GCA_013387185.1 Caligus rogercresseyi | reverse complement strand
AAATCCAGCATTTTGTTAAAAATCTGAATTGGATACCAGTTTTCTAGCACAAACGGATCACGATAGTTGGAAAAGGTCCTCGAAGTATTAGACATCTATTGCCTCATAAACCTTTTTTACTTGGCACCAAGACACTCAATATTTTGAGTATGGGCACCTGTAAGAGGGTCGATAAAGTTACGCTGATGAATCACCGTTAGGTGATTATAGCCCATGTCAGATATCCGTTGTAGGTAGCAAACCCAATCAGATATCATCGTGGATCCCTGTTCAATTATATCTTCAATCATTGGCAAAAGAACTCCGACGCTACGCTCCTCCACCTCTTCTAAGAACAACCACATCCTGGCCTCACTCTACACCCAAAACCCAGTGGCCATCGACTAACCTGCCCCCGTTATACTTTCGACTCCCTAACTTCTACTCGTCAATCTCCACGATCCTTCCTGGCCCCCCTAACAGAACCGGATGCTCCGGAGATATCTTGAGCAGACAGCTCGGAAGGTCTTGTACCATTCCATGACCGTCGTTTTATTCACCTGCAAAGTAAGCCTCGATCTCGACAGAACGCTATGGCATATTCCTCGTCGATGAATAACTTTAAGTCCATTTCGTTTCCGAGAGTACTTTATGTTTGAGATTCATAAAAGAACAGCGTCCAAATGAAGACGCACAACAGTTGATTCAAAAACAGTATTAGCTTGTTTTAATATTCGCATTTACTCGTAATCCAGATAATATCTCACCAACAAATTTGAAATTAAAAGTTTTACAAGGTCATTCATCTATATTATCAAAATATGAAATTGTGAAATAATATGAATCAGTCATAAGCTTAATTTTTAGTGATAATTTTTTTTCGGGTGAAAAATAACAATTTGGCAATTGGTAGTTTCTAATCAGCAAATATTTAAGAAAAATAAATGCACCAGTTTTTTGCTTTATGCAAATCAGGGCAAGACCGCATATGAATTGACCTTGTAACGCCGTTATATAAAACATCTGATTTACATATATTTACGCCCTTAATAAGGTGAAAGAAATGCCTATATAAGGGATTGATATTATTATAATAGAATAAACAAAAATGTTTCGAAAAACTATATTTAAATATATATCCCTTTTTGATGAATTTTTACATTGACAATATTTTCTTCTTATTTAGAAAACTAAAAATATATTTTAACGAGGCGGATTTTTCACGACTGGGGCGGCGTAGAGGGACGGGGGAGGTTCCCCTCGACGGAAATTCCAAGAGGAAGACGCTCCCGGCACCCGATTCATAGCACAGCGACATCTATTGGCAGATAGGCTAACTTGAAATATTTATTATTATTTAGCTCATTTTGCACCTTAATTCTGCACTCAGAGATGCCAAAATTTAATCACTTGTTCCTTTTGACATTTCCAACAACTCCACAAAGTTTCATCTGAATCTGTCCGTACTTTTTGAGTTATCCTGCTGACAAACTAACCAAACCAACCAACGCCAGTGAAAACAATACCTCCTTCGGCGGAGGTAATAATAACAGCTTGTATGGAAAAGGGAGAGTTTGTGATTAATTTAATATATAATAAAAGAGAGGCCAGAGAGATGTCTCTATGTTTTCAGTTTTTTTTTTTTCTATGTCAAGTCGGTATTAAAATCATCCACAGCCATAAATAATAGAGTTATTATGGAATAAACAATTAGATTAATATATATTTATGTTATAATTACTAATAAAATAATTATTCACAATATAAGGTGACCAACTTTCAATTCAGAATAATTGAATAAAACAAATAAATAACAATTTAACTCCTTACCATCTGTCATACTTTTTACGGTTTTCTTCAACTCCATGAAAGGTCAATAAATTAAGGGAACCTCTGCACACTGCACAGATGCCATATCAACACACTCACATATGTATATATGAATTTAAGTTTGCATCCGCCCCCCCCCCCCCCTACTCATAATTCACTCCTCAATTCTACCGTGGGTTAAGGGAGGATCCTAGCACCTGCTACTCCCAGGAGATTTACACTTTTCATCCTTAGAGTTTTTTCTCAGAGAGTAAATCCTAACTCCTTGTTAGAGCGTAATTGTATGTTTTTTCTCTTTTGGGGGCTTTTCTTTCATTATTATGATTCATGGAAAGGAAACCACATCATATACAAGGTCGTTGTAACCATGGCATCGACCCTAGCATATGAGTTTTCATCATATAACCAGCGTTAGCAATATAAAAATTTATCAGGTCCACCTACTACTAATATATTAATTGGGTGACCAATAGATAAGAAAAAGATAGTTCCAATAAAACTCACCAAACAACATTTTTTCCACAGTTCATAAAATATGTACAAGTACAAAAAAAGAGAATATATATAAAAATAAATACACTTAGAGAGTGCAAACCTCCGCCGTCATGGGGTCCTTATGAACCTTCCGAGGCGGATTTTTCACGACTGGGGCGGCGTAGAGGGACGGGGGAGGGTTCCCCTCGACGGAAATTCCGAGAGGAAGACGCTCCCGGCACCCGATTTACAGCATTGCGACATCTATTGGCAGAGTAGGCTAACTTGAAATATTATATTAGTATTTAGCTCGTTTGGCATCTAAATTCTGAACTCAGAGATGCCAAATTTAATCACTTGTTACTTATGACATTTCCAACAACTCCACCAAGTTTCATTCGAATCCGTCACGTACTTTTTGAGTTATCCTGCTGACAAACAAACAACAAACCAACAACCAACGCCAGTGAAAACAATACCTCCTTCGGCGGAGGTAATGATGTTAATGCGTAAAAACGTAATGAAACATTTTAGTTGAAAGTTTTAACATCAAATATTAACAAATACTAAAATACAATTACAAAAAAAATAACTTGACAAAATAAAATAAAACATAAATAAATGATAAACCTTTCTATTTTAAACCCTTGAATTGGCGTAAAAGTTTTTAATTTTTCCATATATGTAGGAGGGAACATGAGGGGAAATAACGAATACATCAGCTCCCAACTCACACTTTCCATCGAGACAAAGGGGATCTTGAGGCTATAATGCTTATTCATATCCTGTCAGATGCAATTCTATCGAACCATATAGGCAAAAAAATCCAGTTGGTAGTGCAGAAGCTTTCCTTACTTTTTCTACGTCTAATAGATAGGGTGATTATCCATATTTGGACAGATATGAGGATACTAGATAATTCTTCATTAATTTGATTGAGGAGTACTTAATTAATGTTAACGATGAAATTGGGGGAGTTCATTCCATGGATTCACAAATAACATGGACCCATGAGAAGAGAGAATTTATGCCTTAAAGATTTTATTGAAATCTAAGCATTGAGGTCCTCATCTCAATAGCTAAAAGTAAAGGAATGTTTTATTGCATGATGTCAAATACTTTTTGATTATCACTTTTATTTTTATATTTTTCATCCTACCATAATCATGAAAAATAGCTTATTTTGTTAAATATTAGTATAGGTTTTGATAATAAATCAACAGTAACATATAATTATGATGGATATTATATCAATTTTATTTTCTTATACACTTTTTATTTTTTTTAATTTGTCTATATGGTTCGAAAAGAATTGCATATTACTCGATAAAATAAGCATTATAGCATAAAATTAGTGTATCGAACTTAGGATACTCTTATCAATGAGGTAGACCAAAAATGACCATCCCCTCTCAGGAGTATCAAACCTGCGCCCCCAACATTGAGAGTTGGACACGCACATGACTATTGCATTCCCTTAATTATCAAATTAATCATAAGAATATCATGAAATTAAAGTATGAAACTAATGTTTTTTTCATTATATATTTTAGTCTTAGTATATAATCCATTGTTAAACGTTGAGCTCTTGAAAATAAATTAATTTTAAACAATTTTTCTTTTAAGAAGGAAATATTTATAGGGATTGCATATACTATTTTACCTTTAGTATATATAACTATTGTGCATATGACATCACAACTCAGTACATACTGATGCCATAGGCCGGTCAGTTGTACTGTTACAGCACCCACTTATTGTCTCCGTGTTTCCATTTCTTATATATCATATTCAATATACTGCTTGGAATAAGACCTTAAATTGGTCGCATGTGTACCTCTTATTCGTTCCCACCTCTCTACTAAATGGCGACGAGCCTACTATTAATCATAATCATTTATAATCTCAAATATCACAACAATAACACATTGCATATTTGTACCGTTTTTATAGCAGCATTCCTCTTTTCTCTTATTTTATTATGTATAACATATAGCTATATATATATATCGGTATATATATGGTGAATATTCCAGACACTGGTATTCACATCGACCTATATATTTCTTTCCTTCCTTATTCACCTGCCTTTGACATTTTCCCCTCCTCTTATTCTTTCTATTGTGCATCCAGTTATTGGTTAGGTTTCACCTTTGGTTGAGGTTTTGTGTTTTCATAATATTACATTTTCCGTCATTTTTTATACAAAAATCTATATTTTCTCTGTACTTTTCAGAATCAATAAAATTTAATTAGACATGATCCCGATATGGATATTATTTGGAAAATTAAAAATCACCATTGCATATAATTCCTAGAAAATTAAACCTTCATCTCATTTATGTATGTAGGTAGATATAATTTATTTTAAAAACTTATATTGTGTTCAAATTGAAATCAAGCCTGTAATTGCCTTTTAAATTTAAACATAATCTTATTTTAAACTAGTAAGCAAAAATAATTTTGTTACACGATTTTACATTTTTTTTAAATCAACCAAATCCATGAGAGACACTTAAATACTATATGCGAGTTTTATATGTATATTTTAAATAATATGTTCTATTTTTTAAATCCTTCTATTGGAACCGTCAAATTTCCATGCCAAACTCCAATCATAATTTGATTCTTCCAGTTTATATATAACATTAATAAACTACCTATTATTGGAGCCTAATTCAAACAAGATAAATTTGTTAAGGGTACCATTTTAATCAAAAACAATTTATACTTGTCTTTCTAGGGGGAAAATATCGTTAAGGTAAATCTTCAATTGGCATTAAACAGACACATAAAAGAGTTTTTATCATGAAATAGTTTGGGAATTTATGATTATTAAAAGAAGTTGTAACCTAAGCTGTGGATTAGTTTTACCCAGGCTTGTAAGTGATCCGATTTTTCAAGCATTTAGCTTCGCGTTCCAATCAACTTATACATTTTAACTATTGGGGGATTTAAGAAGATAATTTGTTGTACTTTAACGGTATCTGGTTCCATGAATTTCAGCTGATATAATTATAGCCGAAATATTGGAAAATTATTCCGAAAAATATAAAAAAATTCATGGTTACTTATGCGATACAGCCAATCATTCTCGTGGTTAATTTCATCAAATTTCATAGGATTTGTTCATTAATATCCGTCCTAATTATATTCACTTGTGAAGGGGAAATGAGTGACTGTCAGAATTTGGATTGATAATTGATATTACTGAATATATATTTCTTCTACTTATACCGATATTTTATGCTCTTTGAAAGTATTTTAAATGCAGCTTACGATTGCACTATTTTTGCTAATGGGTTTTTAATACCTACACCAAAAATCTAATTTATACCCTTTCTCCCTTTCACTTAAATGAATTATTTATTTAGTGTAGTCTCTAAACAAAGTATGTGATAAACTGTTTTACTTCTTCTTTTCAAGAGTACCTTCCTTCTACGCAACGAACATTGTTTTGGACTCTCTTTTAATATATTCTCTTGAGATTGGAACTTTATTGGAAAAGGCTTATATTTTCTGGAAGTACAATATTTAAAATTGGAGTCTTTCAATTTTTTTTTAAATATAAGAAACTTTATTGATTTAGAGAAATTAGATATATAAGTATATAAATAAACATTCTAGTTTAAATTAAGCTAAAATACAAAAAAAATAGTGAATAATATAAAACATAACTTTAAAAAAAGCACATATTTTTGACATATACAACATACACATCAGATTAAAATACATTAAACACAAAAATTAGTTAAAACATTATCAATCGGCAATATAACATGATAAATATAAAACGCATGACAATAATATAATTGGGAGTTATTTTACCACCCAAACCAAATATAATTCAGGATAAATCCCAACACCCATCCTTAAAATAAAAAGAGAACTAGGATAAAATATTTTAAATTCCTGATGACATTTTATTATATGTTTTAAAAAATTTATATGTTCGACAGCACAAGAAGGATAAAAACGAACTAGATTACCAGTAAAATTCCAAGCGTTATTATTTGAGTTTGAAATTTTAATTGTAAGAGCCGAGTAACGTTCAGTGGTTTATATCAAGATGGCTCGCAAATCATCCTTGCAAACAAAGTTATAACTTGCTAGCCTATGTGCGATATAGCTCCTACAGCTCAATAGTGAAATTTCTAAAGCACGAGTTTTTGAAGAACTTCTGGGATTGGAATTCAACCCAAAGAGAAGGATACCAGGAATAATATTCTTAGTGACCTCTTTGATATTTAAAGATATAAACTCCTTCAAGATGCTAAGAGCAGGACAGTTTGCAAAAGGATGAGAAATTTTATTGAACAGTGTTTGCAAGGAGCATTAAAGAAAATAGTGCCAGAAGATACTTAAAACTGTGCAGTGAATCTTTTTCCATCGTGTATCTTTGAAACAGAGCGAATTATTCTAGGTTTCAATTTTTAATTTAGACAAAAGTCTAACTTTAATGTAGAGAGTGGAAGGAGGGGGGTTGATACCTTTTTCTATAGAATTTATGCAGTCTAATGGAAACCTTGAAATACATCTCATTAATCTCCATTTAATAATCATTTAGTGAAACAAAAGCCTGTAATTTACTAGATTTCATGAATAAATATTATCCATTTTATTTAAAAACAAATAGCGAAACGGAACGCCAAAAGCGGCATTTTTTATCGTTCCGTTCATTAAACAAATTTTTCGCGGAACGGCGTTCAATTTTCCGTTCCGTTCACAATCCTCTGAATTAATCCTGAAGCAATCCTTTGTTTTTATCACCATATTGCTGTTTTGCGAAGTAAATGTTGTTATATCATCACTTGTATATGTTTTGAGATAATAAAAAGTTACTCAGGAAAAAAGCAATGTACGGTTTTATAATAAAAAATAATATTTTATCTGTGTACCTTGTTTTTTTTTCAGTTATAAAATTCTTCAATACTGTATTGGCCCAAATATAAGACGACCCTGAATATAATACGACCCCCCCCCCCCCCTTTTCAGGCTCATGTTTTGGGGGAAAAAATCATATAGCAATGTATTTATTTGAAAATATTTTGCCCAAGAAAACTGCAATAAGAAAGAAAATGTAGCATAACAACAACCACTAAGTACACAGATCTTCTGCATCGCTGTCACTCTCACTATCGTAGTCACTTTCTTGTTGTTGCACTAGTCCCTACGTCGTCGTCAGATCCATCTAAGGCAAATGTAGCACTTCTTGAACCCGTGAGCGATGCTCTCTGGCGAAATGGCACGCCATGCCTGGAGGATCCACTCCTTTGTATGTCTTCCTTAGATTAATGACATGCCGCTGAAAAGTCAACACTTTCTCCTCAAAGTCTGAGGGCAGGCGCTGGGCCAGGCTTGTTCTTCGCCTCAGTGATAGTCCATTGCGTCTCATCATTCTTTTGACCCACCCGAGACTGGCTTTGAACTCGTTTGCGGGGATATTCAGCTCCTTGGCTATCTCCAAAGCTTTTAACTGAATTATCGCTCGGGTTACGGGCATTGCCTCTTGCCGTTTTTCCGTCACATATTGAAAGACTCGGCTGTCAATCTCTTGAAAGCGGCCGCGTTGAGGTCCTCGGAATGATCTTCTTTGGCTATTAGCATTCTTAAGGCGCTCTTTTTGTGCTCGCCACCGCCGTATATTGCACTCGGTGACTCCATATTTTGTGGCTGCTCGACAATTATTTGATGACTCTGCCTCGTTCACCACTAAGATTTTAAAATTGACATCATAACTCTGTCGAAGCCTTTGGTTAATTTGTCCAGATTTCGAACCACTTTTTTCAAGACAGTCTCTTGTCTTCTCCATTTTTTATTTTTGTAGTGGTATTGTTGTGAGGGACGGTGGCCGATTCATAGTTTGTTGTTATTTTAAGTCCAAACAATCTTGTTCTTGTGAAATGATACGGACAAAACGATCACTAGACCTCTCCATTATTGAGTGTTTTGGTGTTGTGAAGGATAGGCCTAATGACCGCATTCAGGTTAACTAAAAAAAAAAAAATTATGTTTTTTGGCTAGTCCGCGAAAATTTGACGACCCCCCCTTTTTAAAGTAATATTTTTAGAACAAACTTATATTCGGGCCAATAAGGTATGTTGTCTAAAAAAGGAGTACATGAATTACAACAACAGATAACAATAAAATAAATAAAAAATATTTTAGACAGTTGTGTTTTGGAAAAAAAAATTGAACATATAGTGCAAAATTACTCTTTAAAAATTATAACCTTATATAAAATGCCAAAAATCATTTCTTCCGTAAAAAGCGACGATGACTTTTTTAAATCCTCTTTAAAGCATTTAAGTGTTCTTCTGCCATTGATGGCACAAAACGAATTAGGTCTCCAGCCCACTCCCACGAAGAAGATCCTGCGTTGGGAACTTTTAGAGAAAGAGCCGAGTAACGTGCCGCTGCCCCTCTATGTAGGAGTTCGCTGCAATTTGTTTTGCAATTAAAGATTTACTATTACTTAAAGCTAAATTTATGGCTTTTTGATGGGGGGGGGATTTCTTTTTAATTTGAAAGCATCAAAAAGTACAAAAGCACTTAAAGTACCGGGGGAAATCTCTTTACTTTCACACAGATTCATTTCAACAAACTTTTTTATCAACTTGAGCACCAGGCAGTCTACGAAAGCACGAAAAATGTCATTGTATAAACGCCCATAGTTATTACAAGGCCCTTAAACACTTTATTAATTGTCCTGAAATTTCAATTCAGCAGTAAACTTTGATCCATCAATTATGCCCTGAGTGTGTAATCGTCTTTATTTTTTTCCCAAGAAACATCCTAGCACTTCGGCTAGTCAGGGATGTCAGGAATTAAAAAAAAAGTAATACAATGTATAAATATATATATATATATAACTATATAAATTGAACAAATACTAAAATATAAATATATAATTAAAAACAAAAGGTTTTTCCGAAAAAAGAAACAAAACCTTAAATTTAAAACAAAAAAAATAAAGTATTTAAAAAACACTATCGTCTGCTATATAGGTATTATATAGGGGCACATTTTTCCAAAGACTTGGCAACTACATGTGCTTCCCTCATGGTTTTGGCGTTGCCAAGTTGAGGGCTACTGTTCCAAATAGCTGCAGCACTGGTGACAAATATGGCCACCAACTTAGGGAGAGGAGATCGGATGAGGCCGACAGTCCGAGAACGAGTCGATCTGACCCCACCTTGGGCACCGAATAAGATCTTTACTACCGGGTTTCGGTCGCCATTGCTACCATCCCGGCTTGCAAAGCATTTCCAGGTTTCCATAGCCACAGCCCGAACTGATATCCCATTAAGGGATGGAAGTCCGGCCTTCTGGAGCAGAGCATCGATCTGCACGTGACTGCTAGCCCTTACGCCAAGTAAAGACCTAGCTGCGTTGTTTATGGAAACCTGGATCGATCTTGCAGCCTTCAGTGGAATAGTTACGTCGTTTTTTAGTCGAGGTACATTTGTCACCGCGGCAGCGTAGCTGACTCGACCCAGCATAAGACCTTTGGCCAATTGTCGCAAATATACTCCGCGTGGGAGGTGGAGCGAAAGACGATTAATCAGCACCGCACACTGTTTTGCTGACCGCACCACATTGGCCTCATGGGTACTGGTGGAGAAAGCTGTGTCAAACGTGACACCAAGGAGCTCAATTGTCCTGGATGGCCTCACATCCACTCGATCTATTGGTATGGTAAATGCTTTGACCTCAAAAGCCTTGGCACTACCACCAATGAGGAGCTGCGTCTTGGAGGCGTTCATTTTGAGACCAATCCCCGTCGCAAAACGATAGAACGCTTCAGCCCGTTCTGTTAGAAGTCTCCCGATGGTGGTGAGGTCGTTGGCCACAGCCCAAATGCAGGTGTCATCTGCGTGGAGTGGATAATTCTTTGCTCTCATGAAGGAGGCAGACAAGGGATATTAATAAAACTATGTGATATTGAATTTGCACATTCAAATTTATTTTTAGCAGTATTTAATTTTAAAAACCAAGACTTAGCAGGACAATAACCATTAACAACACGAGAGAGAGAGAGGAAAACGGAACCAAGCTACATTTAAATAGAGTCGACATTAAAATCATGGATGGTAAAAATCTTATGATTGAGTCTCTCTCTCCAGAATCCTAGGATCACCAAATCTCTGGAGAAATGGTTTATTTTCTTTATTTTTGCATAAAATATCAACACTCGTTTCAGAATAGAATTTGGGTTCTGACTTCCAAATTAATCTCTGAAGCGAAGATAAAACGGAGAAAAATCTTCCAACTCTGGGTTAGTTAAGAGTGATCGCATCTGTATCAAATTAAAAAATTATGAGGATGTATAGTAAAATTCCCACACTCTGTTATGATAATCACCCATGTCAGCCACTACTTTGCGATAATATTTTGGTAAAATATTCTTAAGAAGGCACAACCCTCCTCCAATGCATTTTTTAGGAAGTTTTAGAGAAGAAATATAGGATTTGGTGAAAGAGAGAGTTAAGCCAACGTTCTTCTTCCTCTCATGCTAATTCAGCCATAGATGAGATAGAAGTAGTCCTATATAAAACAAAAGGAACAATTCTAAAATTATAGAGATCGATTCTTTTTGACAAAGAGAGACCTCGCCACTGCCTCAATTGCCCATATATCTTAGAACTCATTGGGGTCCAGTTACAATTTGAAATACCATTTCTTGTCCACACAATACCCAATATATTGACTGAACTAACGACTTTAACGTTCTGAATAAAAACGGAACTCTCCGGAATCCAGTCTCCCAAAGGAAGTATAGCTGCCTTACTGCTATTAATTGAAAGACCGGATTTGATTTCAAATTTTTGAAAAATGACAAGAGAACGTGAAATCTTTTATTGAGTTGAGCTTCAGTGTTGGCCTCTATCATCAGAGTGACATCATCAGCATATATGCCAATTATATGTCTCTGTCCATTAAAAGAAACTTTAAATCCAGTGTACTTCTTGGTTAAAGCCCAAGTTTAATCGTTAATTGCCGAAACAAACAGAAAAGGAGCTACGGGACATCCCTGTCTACAGCTCTTACGAAGTTTATACTGTTGATGCAAAGATTTAACAGAAGAACCATTCAACAACACAGCCACAATTGGATAAAAAAATCGTTTTGGAAGGAGTCGTTTTATACATTTTAAAATATGATCATGTCGTATAGAGTCGAACGCTTTGCTGAAATCTATGGTAATAAGAGCCCCAACCCTTCCCTGTCGCTTAATTGATTCCATAGCCGTAAGAATGTTCCTTGAAATATCAGTGATTTTTCTATATTTATGAAAGCCTTTCTGTTCAGACTTGACCTTAAAAATTAAAATGGACTCAATTTGTTTCGATAAAATACCAATTAAAATATGTATGCATTGTTTAAATAGTTATTGGCCTCCAATTACTAAAATCAATTCTGTCACCCTTTTTAGGGATCAGAGCAATACGTCCTTTTGAAAGTGTATTAGATATTGTCCCTGTCATTTCCGTGTATTGACCTATTGATAAAAGATAAGGTGCAATTTCTTCAGGAACAAGAGTGAAAATCTGTCCACAAATGCCATCTGGACCAGACGCTTTTTTGTCCTTAAAATTATTTTTGATATACTCTATAATGTTTTAATGTGTATAAATTTGTTACAAAGTATGGCGTCTCTTCTTCGGAAAATTCAATCTTACGCCACCTAAAATGTCATAATTTTTTTTAATGAAAATTGTTTAGGATCTAATTTGGGTTCTTTAGGATCCTATTATTATCAACTATGCATTTGATGGTAAATGCAAAACTGCTCTTAGCACAAGGCAGATTTTTATATTTAAAAGTCACATTGGTTTCCGTTTCTCTCTTTCTTCCCATCTCAATCTCAGCAATGTCCATGACTCTATACTGATTTATAAGATCTGCAGCTATGTTTTTGACGAAGACAGATCTTTCTGAAATTCGACATCTATTGTTTTTTGGAACTTAACAAAATGTTTAACAGTTTGAGTAATAACTCTTAATTGCAACCCGTATACCCCTCTGTTAGTTATAAGAACGTGGTTTTGAGAAAGGTTAGATCTCAATTTATTTAAAAATTTATCCATTTAGGTATTTTGAATGAGGATTGCAACTGTTTATGGCAGAGACAAATGTCAATAATTTTATGGTCTGACGAGGGCTCCGGAATGTCCCGGGACTCCTTAATGTTACGAACTAAGACTGATGATATAAATGCAAGATCGATTCTGGACGACATGTTCCACAGGCACCTGAAACATTATCATCAGGAT
>CP045899.1:21566522-21585768 GCA_013387185.1 Caligus rogercresseyi | reverse complement strand
AGTAAATAATGACATAAAATGATTTGTTTTTGAATTGGCCGAGGAAAATATGGACTCAAGAATGTCAACTGTAGTTAAAAATCACCCAAATTATTGTAATAATACATATGGTCTTGAAAACGAACATAGCGATGTTATAAGCACTCAAAAAGTAAATAAATAAAGAAAAAGAAACATATGCCTAATTTCGGGCACGATTATTATAAATGGAATATTTGAAGACATAGAGGAGGTGTGACGTCACAGTCAACAATAATAAAATGATAGAGCCTCTAATGATCCGAGTCGAGAATTTGTGTATTAAATCCAGCTGAATGAAGGCACTACTTTTCTATACTATGAAAAAACAACATGTTAAATTATACATAATTACTCAGTTTACATGAGAAATAGTATATGTACAATAATTAGATATATTCCACTCAAAAACTTGCATACCTATGTATTGGTCCATTTCTTCTATGAGTCATCATTTTCCTTTTCTACCTTGGTCCATTCCTTCCTAGTCCATTCTTTCCTGGTCCATTTCTTCCTAGTCCATATTTCGTGGTCCATTCTTCTGGACACCGATAGAACAGAATAGAGTTACGCTATGACGTTAAATTTAATATCACCTATATGTTTTTAATTATTTCTTCATATTGTATCATAGGGGCGGAAGAGGCAAATACTATCGGGGTCGCTGTGGCAGAATGTTATTCTTTCCGTGGATGAAAAAAGTCAGGCTCGACCTCAAGCCGAACCGGAGCCGCCCTCAAACGCAACCCCAGCCCCGCTGTAACCTCCTCAAGATCCTCCGATTTGAAACTCATGGCACCTCCAAAACTAGAAGTTTAATGAGGCTGTGTCGTTTCAGACAAACAAAGATCGTCAGATATGAAATTTAATTTGAAAAGAAAAATTTCTTAATTACAGTCTATTTCACAATGAAAACATATAATATTGAATTACTTGTTTGTAACTGTTAAACTATGTATCGTTTGTAAATAATATTATATTACTATTGTGGAAACTATTGTTGATAAATAAAAGGTATTAAATATTTATCACATCGTTATTCATTTTTTTTTTTTGCCTAATTGGTTCGATAGAATTGCATCCATAGGATATAAATAAGCATTAAAGCATTAAAATTAGTATTTTTTTAAATATAATAGCTACTTGTTTGATCGTTGAATTATGAATTATTGAAGTGAAAATAACTCATTTAGCTAAAATATACATATAAAACTTTTAATTTATTGCTATGTTAATCAACGTATCTTGGCCTTAACTTGGAAGCTACAATTTCCCTTTCCTTTCCAGTTAGTTTCTAGTATTCCTTGACAAAAATGTGCGCACCCCTGTCTTGAAACACTTCCTACCTATGGATACACAACACAGAAGAAAAATTCAATCCTCGCTCTTTGATGACTAAGATGGCTGCTCCACCTGATGACACAGTTGTCTTGGGAATAGAAAAAGGGATCCCGCAATAAATGTCCAGTGATATCATTTTATGTTATGTTCCACAAGTCCCTTAAAATGACGTCTCTGTATATACAATTTTCATGTCTACCTTTTTATATTGCTTAAGCCTTAAGCATATAGACTTTGAATGCTCAAGGGATAACAATCATTGCTTTCTTCTTTTTGTCGTTTCATAATATATATTTCATTATAAAAAATAATTAGAATGTCTTCCATATGCTGCTAACTCCGATATTATATTTATTTATTTTTTACTTTATTAATATGTTTATTACAAAAATAGCTGCAATAAATAATATTGTGAAGGTATTTTCAGTTCCATGAAGACAAAGTGACAAAAAGTCACATCTTTAAGCCAAGAGATTGTTTGTTATGTTATAATAAAACGGAGAAAACAAGATTTGAATATGATTCGCTTGCTATCCTGTCACCCAAGACGTAACAGTTGCATTTAGCTAAAAAGGAAAAAATGTTTTCTATGACCCTCAAAAGTAACAGGAGGTGTGAAACGAAAACAACCTTTTCTCTCATCCCTTGTAATTTCCCCTAAAATTTAAATTAAAGTAATTAAACTTTGTAGATAGAATCTACCTACAACCATAGAGTATAATTATGCTCATCACCTGTTCTCCATACAACCTCCCTCTTTCTATTCCCGTATCCTTGAAGATTAAAATATTCTGCCGAGCCTAATCCCCAGTGATCTTTTTTAATTAATATTATCATATTTCTACTCAAAACAAAAAAAGAAGGATGTATCTTTGCATATACAAAGCCTACGACACGTTGTATTCAAATGATATGCTTTGATAGTACATATACGAATAATTATGTACTCAGAGGATAATAAACTAAGGCAAGAGAGGACTCTAAATATTCATTATCATGCGGGACTGAAGGCTTTTACTTCATTGTTTTTTGAATTTATTTTATTCTTAAACATAGTATCTAAGACCCGAGTAAAAATCATTTTGATCGTATTTTTGTGGATCTTTCAGATAAAAAAGATATTTCAACGGGAGTAGAAACTAGAAATCGTGTGGAATCGGCGCCGAGGCCACATTTACGATCGATCTGTATCAACAAATTTTGGCCAACATATAAAATTTCTAGATTTTTTGTGAGAACTTACTTTTTTTGTTTAGATTAAATGTTATAGGTATGTAAGTTTTTTCATTTACAATAAAACATTTATATTTTCTGGGGGTCATAGTAATAATAGAAGGCAATGTTATATGGAAAATGGTTACTCATTATAGCTTTATTATCAGTTTTCTGTCGCAACAAATGACTGCAAATCGTGTACTCGTTCGCTTACTCCCGAGAAGAGAAGGTCAATAATGATAAACCCCAGTATGAAGGGTATCTTAGGTTCAATGGAGTGTTTTTAAATCATATGCATAAAAACACAATACAATTACCAAATGTCTAACTGAATGACGTCACATTTCTATTGTACAATGATTTCATGTTTATGTCATTAGATATTAAGCTTTTATATTATTCTATGTAACAACTTGACAAAAAAACCATTAAAAGTATTGAATCCCTTTACTTGAGGGTATACAGAAACACTTTTTGTTTTGCAAATAAGATACACTCAGAGGGGATCTTTTTTTTTGTATCAGTAGTAAGTGAAGAGGGAAGTAAAACAGAAGAAGACATAAATAACAAGAAAATCTGACGTTGACAAACATTCTTCGTCGTACATATATATAGGAGACATCCTGCTAAGTGTCTCCAAGTAATAAAAAACACATTAAATATCCTTCATGCCTTACTGGAGACTTGATGTTTCTAATTATCATTAAATTAAGAGTTTCAAGCAAAGACCCATTATTTTTTTCTTTTTGAAGATATATCAGCACTACAATAACATTTTTTAATGTTTTGTAAATAATGATTTATTAAAAAGGTTAACAAGCAAAAAATTGTCAGAGATTTTTCAGTTAAATTATATTAACTTTGGTGTTTTGAGGTCAGGTCAACTTTTGAGATGCAGGCATATGCCTACCTGACGAGATAAACATATGCTGATAGCAAGGATTCTGAGTTCAACAATATTTTTCTTGAAGAATTTATCGAATTACAAAATTAACTTATTTCTCTAAATCAGCTGCATACTAGTACATTTGATTGTAAGGTTACTTAACTAAATTAGTAGATATGTAGTCTCTATTTTTGACTTTTTTAATGCACCGTTGTCAAAATAACTAAACTCGGCAATTTCATCTCAGGTTCATGGTAAGAATAATAAGTCTTTGCCTCATATTTCCTAGTGGATTATTGTATTGCGTCAGGACTAAATTACTAATTGATTCGGCGCTATACAATTCTCGAAGAGAATTATCAAGTAGGGAAATCAACAAAGTCCAATAAGAGCAGCACCAATTGATCATCTGTGTTCGCCTCAAGATGGTGAACTTTCTACTTGGTCAGCAAACTTACAAAGTTCCCAATATTTATAAGTATGTTTGACAATTGAGACAGATCTCAGCAGTGTGTAAAGAAAAAGAGGCCAGCGAAAGACATTAAAAACAAACCTCCTGGTGGCCGTGATAAGATATTGATCCCAAAGCTACACAGAAGCTAGGGTTACTGAAACAGATCAATTTTGCTATGGACAAGTATGGGAAGTACTTCAACTGACTATGCCGAGTCGTTCCTCGACTGACCACTTAGAAGCTGAAGGTCGCATTTACGATAAGCCAACAGATTTAGCAGCTCATCAAAGCCACACAATTCCAAAACTCCATATTGTCTCGCAAAACGTTCATTATAAGTATTAAATGCTTGTCAAATTAGATGGACTAAAAAAATGAATAACCTTGGATTTATTGGCTTATATTTTTAAAGAAAAAATTGACAGGGATATCTCAGCTAATGAGCTGTAAATTTTTTGTTTCAACTAAAATAGATACTTTAAGAATATGAAGAGAAAATCTGACTCTTATTGAGGCAAACCAAGGTTGTTTTCTAACTCGGAGCATCAAAATTAATCTAACTCAGCTGAAAACCCCTGGAAGATTTTTAAATTATTTATTTTCGTTACAATGTGTTATAGCTTTAAAAGGATGCTGTTTAAAGTTTATTAAAATAAAATATTATGTATATATATATATAGACAAACTAGAAGCGTGCCAGCTCATTAGAAGTGTTCTCGATTCTCAATGATGAGGGTGAAAATTCGACTCCAGAAAGGGGAAGCTTTTTCTTGGTCAACCTCATGTAAAATATTTGGTTCTTCCAAAATATGTGCCTACATGGACAGGCTAAGGAGAGGTTTGGTAAAAAAATATGGACACTCAAATTCCCTTCATTCTTTATTTATTTCTTCCAAGAACCACAGGATTGAGAGGTATTGCGCTATATAATAACATTGATTCATTGGTTTTTATGATTTGCTCCTAAAACTGTCACAGCGAAGAAAGAATCTTAAAAACACCTCTTCCTGAAGGATCAGCATGACTGGGCATGCAATCAGAGGTCGGTACGAAGACAGCTGGAGTTATCGATGATTAAATATCTCCTACACTCTAAAGTCTGGCATCCCTCCGTGTTAGGATCCCCCAGAGAGGTAAATAAGTCACAATTATTATTATTATATATCATTATAGTTTATACTTTTACTATTATTTATGATCCTTGTTAGGACAATTACCCATCATTGAAGAGTCTTGTATTGATACCCGTCACCTTCTAAGGGAGGAGGTTGGGATTTTCGATTATGAGGACATGATGGTACAGGGAGCCCGTCGACGCTAAATCTGGCATGCCTCCCTTAACCGATCGGAAAATGGGAGCTTCAGGAGGCTTCAGGATAGGTCCGTTTTATGAAGTGTCCATGAAGTGAAAGTATGGAGACCCTTTGGCTAGGATTTAGTACATCTAGGCTCCTGGACAAGCCTGTCGATCTGTGTTGGAAGACTTTGCTGAAGTCTCCTTCGAGAGAGAGCATTCTAGGGACTAAAAATTGTAATGGTCCTTGATTGCATCATTTATCGGAGTAAAACCTTCTCTGCAAAAGGAATCTAGGTGTGGAGGCCTTTACATCTGTGCCCAAGTTTTGCTACGAGAACCCCGAGGGGGGGGGGGGCGTAAGAGCGACTAGAAAACGTCTTGAAAGAAGAACTTCATCCGGAGGACTCCTCGAGGGTGCATCTGTCACTCTCGGAGATGAATAGGGTCCTGCACTCCAAGAAGAGCTGCGGTCACAGATCCTCCCTAAAGAACCTACTTTTGAGAATCCTTTAAGGTCCGCTACTCTTCGGCTACAAGTCTGGACGGCTGGAGCGGATCGGGCAGAAGTATGATCCGTGGGAACAACCAATTCCTACAGGATTGTCAAAGGTTCCCACTCGGTTGAGATTCTTTTGGAACATCACTATATTGATGCCTGGACGGTTTCCTTTCTGTGTTTTTTTATATAGGAAGTAAATCGATCTATTGGGTTGGTTGAGACCATTGTGACTAAAAGTTTTTTCGGATCATTATTGTAGCTTCAACCGTTGTGTATGCAGATCAACGGAAGAAGTTCTGTGTATTATGAAGATTGTGAAATATGTATAGTTTTCCCCATATTATTTGAATACATTTTACAGATTGCCCGTCCAGTCAATTGGGTAGTGTTGTCGTTAAGTAATTTTTTAGTGAGCGTAATCATTCATATTTTGAAAGTAAAATAAATGGGAAGGACAGTGAATTTTAATTATGTGATGGCACGGCTGCAAGGGCTTTTGAAACACAGTCTCGCGTTATGTTTCTGGACAGTTAAATGACCGTTTGTTTTTATTAAGTTCATGGTCAGAGTTATTCTTCTTCATTGGGATGGAAGAGCCCCAATGCTTAACCCGGACCCGGTCATTTCTCATTCCCTGTTTTTTTAGTACTCCGGTCATAGAGATTAAAAAATATAGAGAGATTATTCCCTCCATCTGTATTTTTGTGCCCAATATAAACAAAGTAATTTGTACTACGTAATCGTAAGCTGATCATAGATATAGAATCTATCTCTATCTATCTATCTTTACATTGTAAAGTAGGTAGTAAAATCAGAAAAGCTGAGTGTACAAACATTCCTCATAAAAAGTTTGACTTTGTACAAATTTGCTATGAATTGCATTATTTTTATGATTTTGCTACTATTTTGAGCAGAAATAATATTTATATGTTGAATAACAATATTATTGCATTTCTAATTCTATGTCACAGCAAAATAATTGTTATTCAACATAAAAATCCTATTTCTGCTCAAAATAGTAGCAAAATCATAAAAATACTGCAATTCATAGCAAATTCAACTTAATAGCCATCTTTTTACGTTAAAATATATCCCCTTTGATTTATAAAATAACATGTAATGTGCTATTAAATCCAAACACCTATTAATTTATGATATTAAATTTGTTTGTTATGGGTTTTTGTCAGCTTTATGTTATGACTCATCAGTCTTTCGTCCAGACTCTCCTACTCTAAGGCACTGATCTCTATGTATCTTGTCTATGGACGTCTTCCCCAAACAAAAATAAAGAAAGAAAGAGAAAGAAAATTATGACGTCATACAAAGAAAACAATATAATAGCTATTTTTGTGCCTTTAAATGTGTATTAAGCATAGCGATATAAAGTTATAGAGAGTTTATTCGACTCGTCAGAGAAATACGTCATTGTGTCAAGAATGTAGCTAAACGATGTTTCTCTGCTATTGGAGGGAAGAGAAATACGTCATTGTGTTATGTTTATATCTCTATGATCAGCTTACAATAACGATGTATCAATTACTTTGTTTATAGTGGACACACAGAAACAACAGAACGCTGTTTCTCTGCTATTGAAGGGAATCAGCTCTCTATATATTTATATCTCTATGGTATTAAGTCAATTAAAGAGGGGGAAAATAAAAGCGTTAAAGTAAAGTGGCGCATGCAAGGAAAAAGTAAACAAAAAAATTGCTCAAAATTTTGGTAATTTCCTTTAACGTTAGATGTCGTTGTTCATGAAATTACGTCACAATCCTATTTAAAACCGGTTTAAAGGGATTAAATTTGATGATTTGAAATATATCCAATCACTACAAGATAAAAAAAGGTCTCCAAATATAAATAATAAAAGGATGTTATTATTTTCCAAGAGCTCTAGCATAAAAGCGCCCCTTACGGACTAAAGAAGAACTATAAATTTTGGCCAATTCCTTTGGGAAAAAGGAATAATTTTAGGTTATGCATGCGCTACTTTACTTTAACGCTTTAGGCAAGATATGTAAACACTGAACCAATGAATGCTGAGCAAGAAAAGAGTGAGATGTATTTTGTACATAAGAATCCTGGGGAAGAAGAGAGTAAGGAGGTGTATTTTGTACATAAAACCGGAGGATGATTATCGTATGAGGTGTATTTTGTACATAACAATGCTGGAGAAGAAGAGAGTAAGGAGGTATTCAGTGAATTAAGGAGGGGGAAGAAGATCGTATTTAATTCACTGAATACACTTCCTTACTGTCTTATTACCCAGCATTGTGGACTCAGTACCTACATACTAGTGTTGTGTCGGTCGTGTTTTAGGACCAGTCCTATCGGTCCTTAGGACCGTCGGTCCTTGAGATTGCCTTTGTCAGTCCAGTCATAAAATGTTGAAAGAGTACTTATTTAATTCGTTCTAACTCAGGGGTCACCAACCTTTTTTTAACTGAGCGCTACTTCTTGGGTGTGGATTCATGTGAAGGGCTACCAATTTGATATGCGCTTCTGATATAACAAATTTACTCGGTTTACCTGTATGTTATTAATACTAATTAGTGATATTCGCCTACTTTAGATTATTTTCATAAAAAAAATTCACAATAATCATCAATAATGACTTTAAAAGGAAAAAAAATGTTGCTTTATTTCTAAACATTTCAAACAACTCCTTAGATTTTCAAAAGGAACTGAAATCATGGATGACAATGCACCATTTACATTAAAATAAAACTATAGGTTAGTATCATAATATGTGTGACATAGGCCTATTACTTATGCACAAAAACAAATGACATTTTACTGATCTTTTACAGAAATGAATTACCCATCACAGTTATACAACAAAACTAAACTATTTATATTTTTGAAATATCTTACAATCTTCAGAAATACATTTTAATGGGAGGCCTGACATTGCATGCTGGCCACCAGTGCATTGTAATCTGGGCTGTAACTTGAAACTACAATTCTGAGTGAATCTTGCAAATGTGTATCTGTGAGCCTTGTTCTGTGTCTATTTTTGATGTAATTCATGTCAGGAAAGGCTGATTCACAAAGGTAAGTTGAACCAAACAGGCTAGCCACCTTCATTGCTGATGTGCATAGACCACTAAACCTTTCTATATCAACCAGGCCCCAGAAGTTTTCTGTAGCCTTATGGGTCTTGAGGTGGATGCCATTTTGTAAAGTCACTATTTCCATTTCCACCTGCTCAGCATCCAAGCTAAGCATTTCACTTAGTTGCTCAGCAATGCACGTTGTGTCCACGTTCATAAAACGATTTGAAATGAACGACACACGTGGCTCCAGCTTATCAATGTCACAAACCCGACTTTCAAACTCTTGCCCTAGCCTGTTTATGACTTGAGAGTACTTCTCAGCAACTTTGCCAAAACTCTCAGACGCAGAAACATTGTCTTTCAGCACCATCTGCAAAGAGGGGAAATGCAGGACCTTTTTCCTCTGTAAATGCGCAGAGAAAATGTTCATCTGGGCTTTAAATGCATTTAAAGCACTGATCATGTCTGCAACAGTCTTTCCTTTCCCCTGCAGTGCACGGTTCAGATTGTTCAGTTTTCCAGTAATGTCTGTCAGAAATGCCAGATCAAGTAACCACGCAATGTCTTCCAGCATAGAGGTGTCTTCGTCTCTAGATTTAATGAATTCCTTGATCTCGCTCAACAGTGACAAAAACTGAAGTAAAATCCGCCCTCTGCTGAGCCATCGGATGTCCGTGTGGAGTAGCAGGTCCCTGTATTCAGCCGACAGCTCCTCCAACAGCACTTTGAAACTTCGGTGCTGTTTTCAATCATGAAACCTTTTTTGTTTTTATATCTCTGGTGGGATCTATCAGCAAAATAGGTTCCTCGTAATACTTTACTCAGAATAAGTGCAACAAATGATCGTTCCGGAGTCCAAGAACGAATTGGAAGCATCCCACATATTGTCATCGGAGAAACCTTGTGTCTCCAGGCAATCCATTCCTACATCGCACAAACATTTTCGTCACTATAGCAGATTAGCTTTAGGAGTAAAATGAAGCAACTGGACTCCATGTGCCGAAGGCTGGTCATCTAATCCGTATATTACGAGGAACCTATTTTGCTGATAGATCCCAGAGATATAAAAAAAAGGTTTCTGATTGATATAGGGTTGCCCACATTACGAATATAATCAGACATGCAATAATATGGTTATTCAACATACGAATGCTATTTCTGCTAAAAATAGTGGCAAAATATTAAAAATATTACAATTTATAGCAAATTTAATTAAATTGTCATCTTAAACATTAAATTATGTTCCCTTTGATTCATGAAAATAACATTGAATTGGTTACTAAATACAAATACCTACTAATTTATTATATGAAATCTGTTTTGTTATGGAAGTTAGTCAGCTGTTTGTTATGACTCATCAGTCGGTCGTCCAGACTCTCCTACTCTACTCTAAGGCACTGTTCTGAACCAGCCTGAACTGTCAAACCTGTGGAGGTTTGACGTCACAAATTGACAATAACAAAGACATAACGGAAAAATATACATACATCAGTCACACAACTATACAAACTGATAGACATGATAACTTTACTTAAGTATTACTATTTGAGAATGCCTTTGCGGGCGACTCAAGTAGTCTACGAGGGCGCCATGGCGCCCGCGGGCGACGTGTTGGTGACCCCTGTTCTAACTGTTAATAAATGTATACATTATACTATATTATACTGGGCGTTAAATCAATAGCAACAAAAAGGGTAATAATATTTATATTAGACAATTGGAAACATTCATCATAATATAGGCTTTTCATTGTACTCATCGTCGGTCATTACTCATTAAATGTTTCTGTAATAATAATTAATTCACAACCCTTCCGTTTAAACCACTATAGGCTAATTTTTAAGTAGTGTCATAAACATCAATATTTATTGTTGTAATAATAACCAATATTGAATACTTTTTTAAAATAGGCTTTTATTGTTACACATACAAAAACAGAACGGGCACACGCAAAAAATATGTAAATTCACTTATGGTGCCCTCGCAACGATTTCTTCTAAGGTCTATTGTGTTCCGTCCTGATTGTCATCCAAGGATGGTGCAGAGTCGAGCCATTTACCAATAGCTGAATTTGCCTTGAACTTATGGACTTTTGACATATCTTCTCCTCCAAATTCCTCGACGGAATCCAGGAAGACCCGTTCAAGCTCAAACTTAGGACAGTCACGAGCTAGATGTAGAGGATCCTCGTCTGCTTCGCCACAACCACGGCAAAGTGAATTGATAGAATTGTTCATGACTTTGTAGTGCTTTCGGATGAGGCAATTTCCAGTCATGAATTGAACTAATTTATTTAACTTGCTTTTATGTTAATCTAAAAGATTTTGCCATCGGTTGATTTGACCTTTGGCATCATTGCACGACTTTGGGGACAATTTGTAAGAATAGACCAAATAGTCTGCCACTTTTCCTCATGAAAATTGGAAACAACCCTCTTGAAATGTGATAAAGGGGCTCCAATATCATGGTTGGGATACACATTTGCAGCACCTCTCTTTGTGAGCATGTCCGCTACCTCATTGCCAGAGATATCGCTGTGACCCTTCACCCGCGAAAGAGAGATGGGAATCATGTTGGCAATTGATTGAAATATGTATTTTGTATCCCGAACTAGGGCACTTTTGTCTCTATTAATCGTAGAGCTTGCAATGCCGCTTGAGAGTCCGTCCAAATACAAAAGCCATTAGGTTGTTCATTTCTCCGGGTTACTTCTAATCCAAGAAAGGGCTTCCTAAATGGCTAAAATTTCTGCTTGAAATACACTGTTATAAGGGGCAAGGGTCAATGAGGCGTCTTGGACCATAATTTGTCCCTTAGTAACAATGTACCCTGACCCAACTCCGTGCTCATTTTTGAGCCATCAGTAAAAACATTCACTTGATGATTCAGCTGTTTTTCCTGGATATTGGCCTTCCATATTTTCTTCCTGACTATTATATCCTGTTAATGGTGGGGAATAGCTCGGAAATGACAGTATTCTGAGCAAAGATAGATAGAACGCTCTTTGTTTTCGAGTGAAACCATTCTGTCCGTTCTTCCATTACATCAACGATCCTGAGTCTTGTCATGATAGCAACACACTTTACTTCAAGGAAGAGTGGTAGTATTCCAAAGAACACTTCCAATCCTCGAGTCGGTGTTGTACGCATTGGATGGCAGATTCCAAGGAGACCCAATCTTTGGACTTTATCAAGGAGAGTTTGTTGGTCAAACGTGAGATTATGTGCCCAAACCATAGATCCGTATATGATTGTCGGTCTAACCATACTTAAATATACCCTTAAGGTTGTCGTGGCTTAGGCCCATCTTTGACCAATTACTCTCTTGATTACATTAGGAGTTTTTTTGATTTGGCAGTTTTCGTCTTTATATGAGTTTGGAACCTAAGCTTGGAGTCAAATAACACTCCTAAATATATCATCTCTTGGGAGTATGGTATAACATGACCTCCCATATGAAGACATGGCCATGGTGCGATGGCATGCTTGGTTTTGCGAGTAAAAACAGTTGCCACCGTCTTTGAAGTGTTAAATTTGAGACCATTTGTTCCCCTCCAATCTTCAACGACTGCGAGAGCTTGATTCATACTCTGAGCCATTTTTAAGGTCTAGACCATTAACAATTAGAATAATGTCATCAGTATAGCAAATAATCTTTATTTCACTATTTGTGAACTTTATTAAGAGGTCGTTGATGGTTACATTCCATATTATTGGAGAAAGTACTCCACCCTGCGAACTTCCCCAAGTTGGACGGACTATCCTGGAGATCGGTTGTATGATGGTTTTTACTATTCTAACCCTAAGTATATTATCATCAAGAAGTGATGTGAGGGTTCACTCCCATGGCGTGAAGTCCTGTTTGGGTTCCTTCGAAGGAGATGTTATCAAAAGCTCTACTACAGTCAAGACTGACAGCTAGAGCATATTTTTTATTATATACAGCCTTCTCTAGAAGATTGACCATCTCCACTAAAGCCGTGTCAGTGGATTGACCGATAGTGAAAGCATGTTGTTGATAAAGTCTTGAAGGTGCCATTGCAAAAGCCTTTCCAGGGTTTTAAGCACGAAACTTGATAGAGTATTTGGACGAAAAGATTTCGGACTTTCATATGATTATTTCCTTGGCTTAGGAACAAAAATCACTTTCATTTCTCGCCATATGAGAGGAATTTCATTTAAACGTAAAGATCGGACAAAAAGAATACAAGATATTCCAACATTTCGATTGGCAGAAACTTCAGAGTACATGGGGATATACCATCTAGACCCGCAGACTTGAAACTGTGAAAGATTGAACTGAAAGCTTCAATTTTTCAATAGTTATTATTCCTAATCATCATACTTATCCATAAGGACGGTAAGACCATGCATCACGAACTACATCAGTACTGGGATCCAGTTCTCCTCCGGAAAGTGATGTGCTAGAAGGTTTTACATAGAAGCTTCAGGGGCTTCAGATGTTTTTCCATTAGCATCGCAGATAAGGCCGATTGATGCAGTTGTATCTTGTCCAAGTGATCGAACGATTTTTTGACACGTCTCCAGAGCTATTGTATCTACTACAGTACATATTCTCGCCAACTAATTCTTTTGGGCTTATTGAGAAGTATATTATACTTATAGTCTTCTTACTAGTGCGTCTCGAAGGCGTTGACCTCCTTTGCCTCGAAGAACACGTCGTAAAATATTTTTTACGTGCACTCTGAGTGACTCAAGTTTCTCATTCCACCAAGGAACCGGTCTTGTTCTTTTTGTGGAATAAATGAATGTATTATTAATTGCTTTTGGTTTACTTATAGATACCTCCGATGTGATGCCTTGAATACTCCAAGAAAGAGTGAATTCGAGCAGACTCATTCTAGTAAGTGGCGAAGAGGAGGAATGCCAACATTCGTTGATATCCTAAGATGATATTCTAAAAATATAAAACATTGCAACTAAGTTGTCTGAACACCAGGACGCGATGGTGCAACTCGATACGAAGGAGCTATCAACGTTCAGCTCGCTGATAATATAAAAATGTATCATTTAGGACAGGATAGACGACAACTGAAGGAGTATCATCATGACGTCAAAGATTTACGGAAGAAAAATCACTTCTTAAAATTTTCTTTTTGAAATTGCTGGAATGGAAAATTTTCGTGAAACTACAATTTACTCTGAATATATACAATGAAAAAATAATCCTGTTTAAGTTTGTTTACTATAAATGTAATTATTCGTTTAAGTTCGTCTTCAATTCTTATTTGACCAGTGTTTAAATTATTTATTCATGGAAACTAATCAATTAAATCAATTTTCTTAAAAGACAGCAGGGGTAAATGAATGCCATAAATGCAACCATAAACTAGAGGCATATATACACTCAGAGAGTGCAAACCTCCGCCGTCATGGGGTCCTTATGAACCTTCCGAGGCGGATTTTTCACGACTGGGGCGGCGTAGAGGGACGGGGGAGGGTTCCCCTCGACGGAAATTTCGAGAGGAAGACACTCCCGGCACCCGATTCACAGCACAGCGACATATATTGGCAGAGTAGGCTAACTTGAAATATTTATTAGTATTTAGTTCATTTTGCATCTTAATTCTACACTCAGAGATGCCAAAATTTAATCACTTGTTTCTTTTGACATTTCCAACAACTCTACAAAGTTTCATCCGAATCCGTTCCGTACTTTTTGAGTTATCCTGCTGACAAACAAACCAACCAACAAACCACGCCAGTGAAAACTAGAGGCATGTATACACTCAGAGAGTGTGTACCTCCGCCGATCCCCACAACATTCCCATTCAAACATTCTCCCTTTCACACGCCCGATTTTCTATCTCTAATCATTGTTTCCTCTCTGTTAGCTCATCTTGCATATTAAAAAAGCACTCAGAGACGGGAAAAGGGAAGAAGTTTAAGCTACGTCACTGGGTTAACATAGTCCTGAGCTGATATATGAACAATAATACGTCAATGTATATTTTTTTAGCGTTTGTTCTTTCCTACTCCCTGAATAGAGACCCCATTTCATTTAGTATTTTGCTCATTTTGCATCTTAAAAAAGCACTCAGAGATGCCAAATTTAATCACTTGTTCCTTTTGGCATTTCCAACAACTCCACAAAGTTTCATTTGAATCCATTCAGTACTTTTTGAGTATCCTGCTGACAACAAACCAACAAACGCCATTGAAAACAATACCTCCTTCGGCGGAGGTAAAAGTGAGTGAACTTTGCCTTCTTTAATAGAGTTTTATTTGTAATATTATACACCATTAATTCTTCAAATTTAATTGATTTATATTCATCAGATGAATCAGTTCAGTCATGTAATGTAATTTTTCGCTGCTTGTACTACTGCTAATAGACTGCGTAAGATACTTCCATAGCAATAGATGTTTAATGCGAGTTTTGTTTCTTATTGATATTTATTTATTCATACATCTAATTATTTTTTGTATTTAGAAGATAAATTCTTTCAAACGTAATTTTTAATATATGCATGTGGTATTACTTCTAGTGTAATATATAAAAACTTTAGTAATAGATTTTACTACATCTTTTTTCCGTACAAAAATGTACATCTTTATAACGAACAAATGAACTTTAAACAATTATTATATTATATTTTCCTATGCATCGATTCATTTTTTCGGTTTGTAAGTAAAATAGGATTTTACTTACTAAATAATAGATTTGTGTATTATATATTGATTAGGGCTGTTTTTATTATTTTCAAAAGTTTGAAATGTTAGCAACATTGGGATTTTCTGTTTCTTGGTGATAAAGAAGACGACATACAAGTTTGAACTAAATCGGTCAACATTACAGGTCGCGCAACGAGGTCAAAGTTTTAAAAATTTAGTAAAAATATAGTTTTTCGCAAATTTCTTCAAAATGTGGACGTTACAGACTTCAATATAATTATTAATTTAAAGGAAATCAATGTTACTACCAGACGTATGTTTGATGTTTTTTAATAAAACAAAGTTTTCAGTAAAAACAAAGGAAAAAATGGAGTGTGTATTGTTAGCTTATTTCATAGCTTTTTTGTATCAATTACACTTCACTCGCCTGTAGAAGATGACTTGTTCGCTTCAGAGTAAAATAGTACTTTTAAGCTTAGTAAAAATTTAGATGATAAATCCAAAAATGACCTTGGTTGCATTCTATCAATTAAGAACTCAGTACAATCTGAGTTTACATCATATGATTCAGAGCCTGTATTGACATATAAGAAATCGATTATGAAAAAAATAAAAAATAATGTGTTCTTAGATTTGCGTCAAGGTATCCTCTCAAAATTTTACTTTGTCTCTGACGCATACATAATCCATTATATGCATCATTTTGTACGCGAGATAGGCTTTTAATTTACATATAACTCTCTACTTATTAAATGACATGATCTAGTATACAAAATATTAAGCTGTTAACCAAGCTTTCATTTGATATGTTTGGTGTTCTAAAAATCGCTATACTTTAAGAGATATAAGCAATACGTACTCTCCCCAAAATTGTCTTTTGATATGAGAATATACGATTACCATCTGTAATGCTGTTAGTGTTACCTGGATAGAAAGAGAAAGAGAAGGGAGGGAGTATTTTGCCTCACTTCTCTCCCTTCTTTTTTTTCTATATATAATATTGATATGTGCGAAAAAATTATCATTATAGAATTATATATCCACAGTTATTTTCATACTGCTCAATATTCCATCGACTCAACAATGAGTGACTTCACGAATGCTACAATAAAAAACTGTAATACAATTTAGAAATTTTTTTTAAACTTTATCTATCTCTTTGTATATATATATTGTATATAACAGGTCGGCTGATAATTCCCGAGACTAACTAAGAAGAAAACATTTCCTGTTTATTATTTAAGCCTTGGAGAACAAGAAAATCATCTATATAAATGTTTTTTTAAAAAAAGTGTGAAATTTGAACTAGCCTAATATAGGTATATATAAATATATTGTTCCAAAAACAAACTTACGCCTTCTTTAACATCAAAGGTGGTAAATTGAATGAACGGAATGGAGCACCATGTCTATGGCGTCGTACAAAATTGATTACTTATTTGTCGATAAATCCAGCTGTCTTCGTACCGACTCCTGAATGGAAACCCACTCATGTTGATCATCCAGGAAGAGGTATTTTTAAGATCATTCTTTGCAGTGAAGGTTTTGGAGCAAATCATAACAAACAATAAATCAATGTTATCATATTGTGCAAAGCCCTCTCAATCCTGTGGTATTTATATATATATATATATATATATATATATATTATATATATATATATATATATATATATACATAATATATCAACTTTTTGACCTTCGCGAAAAGTTGTCGTTCGTTTGTCGTTCACCAAAAGTAATCGTTTGTCGTTGAATAATTATTCTCTTTAAAAGGCAATCTCTCCAATCAACGCCTCCTGAAACATCTTTTCATTCAATAAAAAAGATCCTTATTCTTCCGTTACAAAATCAATATTTATTTTTTGTGTTTTGAAGACTCTTTTTGAAGAAAAAAGTTTACTTTTAAGGATCAAATGTAAGGCGATGTAGGAAACCCAGTGTGTGTCTATTTATGTATGTGTGTGGGTAAATTTTACCATGATTCATTATAACGAGAAGGGGTGTCATGCGGAAAAGGGGTTCCTCGTCTTTTTTTCTCTTTCTTTTATTGATGATCAAATCTCATGTTTGGGTATGGAGGAAAAAACAAACAAACGCTCATACAACGATTTTGATTTTAATCAGAGTGAGATATACTCTAAATATTTTTGAATTCAAGGGAATTGGAGTTATTAAACATTTATAAAAAGTCTTTATGACCTTCTAAGATGTATTATTGACGATTTAATAAAAAATAATCTTTACTTTGTTAATTTTTATTTATTTTGACAGGTTGAAGATAACATTTGACAAAGAAAAATAATAATAAGTAATAACCTTAAATAGAAGACAATTTAATTCATTAATGGTCTGAACAATTGTTAACAACCGAGTCTTAATAATATTCAATTTAAATAGTTTGAAGTGCCAATTCAATGAGTGAAATTAAGCCAGATTGGTCTGCAACGTCGTAATCGGCAAAAGATTCAGGGTCATTTAATTGGTTCTTCTTAACTCCTGTATTTTTATCAAAATAACTTATTATTCACCATATAATATCAATTTATGTACCATTATTTTCAACAAATCAAACTGGGTCAGTCCCCAACGCCGTACCGGCAAAAGATTCCTCGTCCATATAACGGCTTTTTTTACTCCTTTAATATTAATCAAAATAGTTGATCGTTGTCAAGCCAAATCAATGAACTAGACAAAGGGTAATTAATTAGAATACAGCAGTTTATTGTTTCTGGATTAAAGACAACTGGATGAAAAATATATTGTCCCACCCTACTTTTTTATATTTTGCAAGGAAGGACACCACAATTTAGAGTTTATCTAAGAACACATCTTTTTCTACGTCCCCCACACAGCCTTTTGGTTATTCCGCAAAACATTCTCGACTTTTGATGAACTAGTCCTAAGACTTAAGTTACATGAACTTATCCTCGTCTTTCGTGATGTATCTGCTATTGTCTTTAAGACATTTTTCTGTAAAAGTACAGCTAATACTAAAAGATTATTTATCAGCGCCGAATAGTTGATATGATGTCTTATAATCAATATAAGTTTTGTAGTTGGATTTATGAGAAACCGTCCAACAGCTTTCTGAATATAACAAAAATATTTATAAGGTATATTTTATTACATTTGAGTAGTTAATCAGACAAATGACGTCATTTTAATTTTTTGTGTATTATTTTTAA
The DNA here is from genome assembly GCA_013387185.1 of Caligus rogercresseyi. Classification (NCBI taxonomy): domain Eukaryota; kingdom Metazoa; phylum Arthropoda; class Copepoda; order Siphonostomatoida; family Caligidae; genus Caligus; species Caligus rogercresseyi. Next base: position 21,567,180 of record CP045899.1, on the reverse strand, counting down.
TATCTATTTACTCCTTTGTTTTTGGTGCATTACTTCTGTATGAAACGTAAATATAATATCCTTTGATTTTAGGGCCTTGCAGTTTTGATCCGGCATATATCCTACTCAAAACACAATAATAACATAATAGTAAACTAAGTAATAATACAAAAAATATATTATCAAACTAATCACGATAGTGGCTCCATCTGTAAAAGGCTGTGCCCAACTCCCGCTGTGCACCAACGCATTCCTATATTTAAGTTTATGAAATGAGGTGCCATATGGCCGCAATGACTCCTTCCTCATCAATCAGGGTCTGTCCCCAAAAAGGAGTCAATAAGGGAGCTATCCCCACATCTGGCGGTCAATGAGTAGCACTCCTTTTCTCTCTACATTTTTCTTCATAATGAGGAAAAATGTCAGCTCATTTGAATGAGTGACGCGAAGAGACTGTTGAGCTGACAAATGAGTCTAAAAAAATTGGGGAAGTGTAGTACCCAAGCATATTATTAGACGGATTTTCTTTTTTGGACTACTTCTTGAGTCTTTTAGAAGGAATTAGAAGGGGTGCGTTTGTCAGGAAAAACGCTGCTGCTGCTCCTATCAGTGCTATTTAAATGTTAATAAATAGAGGATGATATATATCCACTGGATGAATATTTACATCATGAGCGTA
>CP045899.1:21523179-21566422 GCA_013387185.1 Caligus rogercresseyi | reverse complement strand
TGCTTCCAAGCGTAAGTACACTAAACACATAGAGGAAGCAGGGTTGTTGATTTTTTTGATTTTTTCAAAAAAATCGAAAAAAATCGGATTTTTTTGATTTTAATCGGATTTTTGATTAAATCAGATTTTTTTGATTTAATTGTTAACCATATTTATGAACCAAAAATCTTTTTTTCAATGTGTAAATTTGTCCATACTTTAAATTGTAACTTTTTAAAACATGCCCAATATACATATAGGCCTACCTATTACTCAGAGGAGTTTAAATATGCTGTCTTTGATTAAATTCTAGTTGCCTTACTTAATGATTTCATTTTAATAAAGAATGCAAAGGAGTACACAATAAAATTACAGAACTTCAAAGGCCTGTAATGAGTCATACTCGCTAATCACGTGACAGTTCGAAATCCAAGCGAGGATCGAAACTCATGACAATTTTCTACCTTAAAAAATTACTGGGTGGAGCTGCCAACGCTGATCAAAGATGACTACAAGATGGGTCACTCTCGAATCTAGGACGCGCCAGGTACGCTTGGAAAAGGAGGCGCAAAATAATCGGACAATTGATAACTCGTTCCTGTAATTGTCAAATTTAATTGAGTTTACTTTTTCATTCATATTGTACAAGCAGAATAGAAGCAAATTGTTAAATATGTTCATCAAATCTTAAGCTAATTAGAAGATTTAGAAGAGCAAGAAGACTGACAATTAATAACTCGTTCCTGTAATTGTCAAATTGAACTGCGTTAACTTTTCCATTTACATTGTACAAGTAATAAACAATTTATTTGATAAAACATGACTTGATTTTAATCATTGATTATAAAATGTCTTTGGAAAAAAAACTTAATTTAGATCGCAATCCAAATTGCTTGATTTAAATCAAATAATCCTAACTCAAAGCTTAATATGATATATTATATGATATAGGCCTATAGTCTGAGGCTATAGATATAATGAAAAAGGCCACTGCTCTACTATAAGAAGACAGACATGAAATGGTTTGTTTCTGTCATTGTGAATTAGAAGCATAAAATTAAATATCAATTTAATTTATTGAAAAAAACATGAATTGATTTAAATCAATGATTTTAATTGGAAATCCACTTGATTTAAATCGCGATTTAAATCAATGATTTAAATCGCCTGATTTAAATCAAACAACCCTGAGAGGAGTGACTAAATTCACTAAACTCAAGACCTTCAAGTATTCCATTCACGAGGGCTTCCTCCCGCGGTCTGATTTATAAATGTTTTCCACACTCCTATGGAGACCCATGAGAAGAGACAATTTGTATTTTTAAGAATGATTTTTTCTCTCTTGAATTGATGTTCACTATTCAACAGCTGCAGCGAGGGAATGATACTTTGTAGCAGCATAATACCACTACTTTTTATTATTATTATTTCCCTCTCCTTTTCTTTCAACCACTCACGCTTAAAAAATACCACTTGATCTCTACATCGATTAACATCGAATGGGGGAACCCTAAAGCGTTAAAGTAAAGTAGCGCAACAAGAAATGTAACCAAAAAAATGATGGACAAACCGTAGTTTATTTTTTTAACAATAGGTGCCGCTTATCCATTTAACATTTCCTTCAATGTTAAATGGATAAGCGGCACCTATTGTTAAAAAAATAAACTACGGTTTGTCCAATATTTTTTCTGTTTACATTTGTTATTATTTTGAAACAGCTGCTTCATCAAACACCCTCTAGCGCATATTAAAGAACTACGGTTGATCCATCTCCTTTTGAAAAAAAAGAAGGTTTTGTCCTGGTAGTGTCACTTTACTTTAACGCTTTAGGGAACCCATACTGCAATTAATCTATGCTTATTTTAAAGTGATCGTTTCTGGTTGCACTTAATGGCGCTCTTCATAATAAAACTCATATGTGATGGTGAGATATGTATATTCTTTCACCCTGAACATTGTATAGCATGAAATATAAATGCAAAAGGTCCCTCGTTTATTCCCCCCCCCCCCCCCCCCCTATTGGATTACTTAATGAAACCCATACCTATTAGGGTTGTTCTTATTTTTCAAATGTTTGAAATGTTAGCAACATTGTGATTTTCTGTTTCTTGGTGATAAAAGAAGACGACATACAAAGTTTGAACAAAATCGGTCAACATTACGAGGTCGCGCAACGAGGTCAAAGTTTTAAAAATTTAGTAAAAATATAGTTTTCCGCAAATTTCTTCAAAATGGTGGACGTTACAGACTTCAATAATAATTATTAATTTAAAGGAAATCTAATTTACTACCAGACGTATGTTTGATGTTTTTTAATAAAACAAAGTTTTCAGTAAAAACAAAGAAAAAATGGAGTGTGTATTGTTAGCTTATTTCATAGCTTTTTTGTATCAATTAACTTCACTCGCCTGTAGAAGATGACTTGTTCGCTTCAGAGTAAAATAGTACTTTTAAGTTTAGTAAAACTTTAGATGATAAATCCAAAAATGACCTTGGTTGCATTCTATCAATTCAGAATTCAGTACAATCTGAGTTTACATCATATGATTCAGAGCCTGTATTGACCTATAAGAAATCGATTATGAAAAAATATCATAATGTGTTTCTTAGATTTGCGTCAAGGTATCCTCTCAAAATTTTACTTTGTCTCTGACGCATTTATAATCCATTATATGCGTCATTTTGTACGCGAGATAGGCTTTTTTAATGTACATATAACTCTCTACTTATTAAATTGACATGATTTAGTATACCAAAATATTAAAGCTGGTTAACCAAGCTTTCATTTGATATATTTGGTGTTCTAAAAATCGCTATACTTTAAGAGATATAAGCAAATACGCCCCCAAAAATTGATCTTTTGATATGAGAATATACGATTACCATCTGGTAACTCTGTTAGTGTAACCTGGATAGGAAGAAAAAAAGAAGGGAGAGAAGTGAGGCAAAATACTCCCTCCCTCCCTTCTCTTTCTCTTTCTATCCAGGTAACACTAACAGAGTTACTGACTTGATTTGAAAATAAGAACAACCCTAATGCCTATATTAGGCTGTTCTTATTTTCAAATGTTTGAAATGTTAGCATTGTGCATTTTCTTGTTTTTGGTGATAAAAAAATCAAGAAAATGGTCAACATTACGAGGTCGCACAACGAGGTCAAAGTTTTAAAAATTTAGTAAAAATATAGTTTTCTGCAAATTTTCTTCAAAATGGTGGACGTTACAGACTTCAAAATAATTATTAATTTAAAGGAATCTAATTTACTACCAGACGTGTTTTGATGTTTTTTAATAAAACAAAGTTTTCAGTAAAAACAAAGAAAAAAATGGAGTGTGTAATGTTAGCATATTTCATAGCTTTTTGTATCAATAACTTCACTCGCCTATAGTAGATGACATACAAAGTTTCAACAAAATTGGTCAACATTCTATCAATTCAGAAAACTTTGTTTTATTAAAACACATCAAACATACGTCTGGTAGTAAATTAGATTTCCTTTAAATTAATAATTATTATTGAAGTCTGTAACGTCCACCATTTTGAAGAAATTTGCGGAAAACTATATTTTTACTAAATTTTTATAACTTTGACCTCGTTGCGCGACCTCGTAATGTTGACCATTTTGTTCAAACTTTGTATGTTGTCTTCTTTTATCACCAAGAAACAGGAAATTCACAATGTTGCTAACATTTCAAACATTTGAAAAATAAGAACAGCCCTACTATAGATAGGAACCATAGAGATATAGAGAGCTTATTCCCTTCAATAGCAGAGAAACATCGTTCAGCTGTCACCTGTGCCCAATAAAAACAATGTAATTTGATCTACGTTATCGTAAGCTGATTATAGAGATAGAAAGATTTGTTTATATGGGCAATATGACGTATTTCTCTGAAGAATCCAAAAAGCTCTTTTATGTCTTTATATCTCTATGATAGGAACCCTAGAACTTTAGCTTGCATTCGATGTCCACCACGGTAGTTGGAAAAGTCCTTGCAAAAGAATTGTACTTATCGTGTTATTCAGTATATATATATGATACTCATTAAAAGAGATAAAAGCAGTCTTTTTATCTTTTCAACACCTCAATTCACTTATAGGAATAGTGGAATGATTTCGAAGAAGTTTTTCTATGTCTTCCACACCTCTATCTCATATATGAATAGGTGTCAAAAAGACACGGTACAGGAAAGAGCGGCCTAGGAAAAAAATATCCAAGAAATAAAGTCCCAGGAAGAAATAGTCTAGGATAGAAAAACAAAATGACGACGCAACGAAAAAAACGTCCTTTCATATAAAGGGCTTTTCAATCAAATACATTCACATTTTACGCTGATAGGGCTAGAGAATGACGCCATATTTGTTATTGTTGTTTTGACAGCTGTGCTGAAAAAATAACTGTATTTTAATCATGGGACAGTAAATATTCGAGCAACGCTTGCAAATAATTAAAATTTATTAGAAAAGTGATGAATTTTTAAGCTAACTCTAAAGAACTCTACTCTGAAATCGTTAACGCCAATTTATGGTCAACGTAATCGACCTGCAAAATCAACAATTCAACGTTTGATGAAATCATTTGAGTCCAGTTATACGCTACATAATGTTCCTTCGCCATTGAGACAAAGAAAGTGTAAAAATATTGCTGCCGCGGGCGCATCTTTTCAAGATGACTCAAATTCTTATGTTGCGTTCCTTTCTTAATCATTGGGTATTTTTTAGATATCGTTGTGGCGAAAAAAAAAAAGATTTTGACTTAGATTCGTATAAGATCAAGTTAACACGAAAATTGAAGCAGCTTAGCCACTTGTAACGTTGGGAGTTCCTAAAATAGGATGAAGATTAATTTGGCAAAGATCCTGATTTTTAACGTTTGGACTTCGTGTAACGCGCACGAAGGGGTCACGACATAAAATTTCATTCACAAATTAATAGAATGTATTTTAATTGCAAATATAGAAATTGTCGATATCTTAAACCGTTTTCAATTGACTAAGTATTGACAAAAAATATTTTTTTGCTTTTAAAGATATATGCTTTCTAATTTTAATTAAAAATAATCCTTACTACTGTAAAATTATGTATTGTCTTATATCATTTAACTTTATGAAAAAAATCATTTTAGACATTGTCTCTACCCATGTATTTAAAGTGGGCTTTTTCTGGCATTATCATTTTCCTTTCCTATCATGGGACATTTTTTCTAGAGCTATTCTTTCCCGGACCATTTTTTCCTAATATTATATGAATATGTTTGCTTTAAATCTTGTCTTCTGGGGGGAATGAAGTTCAGCTGATTTATTTATGACTTATTTTAACGAAAAAGATCTACTTTTTTTCAAAAGTCAAGGAAGAACCTTTTCAGCTGTATAACCCGTCCTTTCTTCCTTTACTTTTATATAATACTTTTATATAATATTTACTCTTGCAAGGTTGTGACCCATTTTGGCCACTTTTCATATATTTAAAAAATATTTTCCAACTTAACAATAGTCTGGAATGAAAAAAAAAATCCCACGAATAATTTAGTGATGTCATCGCATGTGAGTTTTCATATTAAAATAAGTTCCTTAAAAATTGTCCTTGGGTCTTCATTGCCATTTTTCCCGTTTTGTATTCCTTACGGTTGGGTATTTAAGCATCGTAAAAAGAAGAAATCACATGAATAATTTCAGTGATGTCATCACATGTTATTTTTCATATTAAAATCAGTTCCTTAAAAAATTGTCCTTGGGTCTTCATTGCCATTTTTTCCGTTTTGTATTCTTTACGGCTGAGTATTTAAACATCGTAAAAAGAAGAAATTACACGAATATTTTCAGTGATGTCATCACATGTTTTTTTTTCATATTAAAATCAGTTCCTTAAAAAAATGTCCTTGGGTCTTCATTGCCATTTTTTCCGTTTTTTTTGTTCCTTAAGGCTGGGAATTTAAACATCGTAAGAAGGAATTATTTTTAAGTCGTTTCATAGAGTGCCTATGTTATTTTCTTATGAAAAGTAGTTCCTTAAAAAGTCGTCATTGCCATTTTTTCCGTTTTGTATTCCTTAAGGCTGGGTATTGACATCACTCTCCATCTCTAGGCATAATTAAAATTTGATTAGCACGACGTTGCATTATAAAAAATGTTGTTATTTCCCACAAAACTTAAATTTGGGGAGACATACAGGGACAGAAAGAAATTATTTTTAAGTAATCATGTAGAAAACGAATTTTCCGGGAATTACTATAAAAAACACGTCTTAGTACCTCAGTCTCATCCACAGAAAATTTGGTCAAAATCTAACTTAGCAATTTTAAAAAATTGGCAAAAAACGTTTTGGCGAATAAAATAAGCATGTCAATCACGAATTTTCCGGGATTTTTTTTTTTGGCCATAAGGCGATACTTTATTAATTTCTATAAAGATTTATATAGACATGACGGAAAGAACATTCTACTAGACAGATAAAACAGGAATCAAATAACAAAAAAGCATATAATATATTAAAAAGTAATCACAAACACTTTCCAATTGGATAAAAACTTTTTTGTAAAACACGAAGATGTAAATTAATAATATTGGAAATGCCAGAAATGTCGTGGTCATTGGAGCTTCTTTTGGCATATAAAATTTGCTGGGTTTTGGTAATGATTGCGTTGATGACGGCTTCCATTTGACCAGTGTAAAAGGCTATAAAATGGTCCCTCGTTGGAGTATAAAAGTTGTATTGGAGGCGAAGAATTTCTCCAGTTTCGGTATAAACTTCCTGTAGCTTGGAGCAATCAAATAAAAAGTGATCCGTCGTTTCCCTGTTATCGTGGCAAAATCTACAGAGGCTCTGTGGGCCAGAGAAGAACTTTTCCCGAACTTCAAGTGTCCCAGTGAGCATTCTATATTTAAACCATCTTTCAGAAGATGAGAGGAGGGGATTCTTAATCATTTTAATACTCATGCTCACTGTTAAATTAAGTTGTCTTCTTTTTAGGTAGTTAATGAAGGGTTCTAAGGTAGGTGTTTGGGAGAGACTGCGAAATTTTGAGGATGGTGTGTTAAACAATTTTAAACGAAATGGGACTTCGGGCTTGATTATTGGAACATGTTTCCCGAAAAAGTGAGTATATCTTTGAAAAGCTAGTTTGTAAATGAGAAGTTCTTTATTAGCTGTTTCAGCGGCAAAGTTCAAGCTCTTGGAAAATGTATTTAAGTCATTAAAACACTCTCGTGTGGGCATTTCCCATTTAAGAGATATTTCAAAGTTCTTAATACTTGATTCCAGGCTGTTACAAAGTTTTTGTATACGCGAAGAGTATTGAGAAAGCTCATGGAACACCTTTTTCAAACCCGCATATGGATCACTACGGTAATTTAAGTTTATATATTTGACTAAGTGTATACTCCAGAATTCATCCATTGCCCAGAGTTTTTGTATCCAATAAAGATTCAATGATTTCCATAGGTCTTTGAAGGATAAAATGGAGAGGCCACCATAAGAAGAGGGATTGTGAAGTCTTTCGAATGATATATTTATTTTCTTGTTTAAATTGAAAAACGCTTTTTCCGTATTTAAAATGTCTTGGCATAGGCTGTCATCGCATGGGGTCACTCGGAGGAGATGTGTAACCTTTGGAATTATATACACATTCCATGCCTGGATTTTATCCCACATGTTGAGGTTCATAGACGAAAAAAAAATCAGGCCTTTTTAATTCTTACTTTAATCTCATGAAGATTTTTCTCCGTACACTTATCTCCAACCCAGGAGCCCAGTAGGTAGATACATGTTTTTGATTTGAACATAGGCCATGCTTTCTCAATTATTTTCCGTAATTACTCAGGATCTCCGTTTTCTCCTCGTTAACTGTGAGGCCTGCCTCAATCGAATACTTATTAATAATTTTCATTGTGTTTTGTATGGATCAAATAGTTTCTAGCGGACTGCCTCCAAAAATCAAAGTCATGTCGTCAGCATAACTGAGACATTTTTTATTTAGGGTTGGCGAAAAGCCATTGATCTTGCTGTCAGTGTTTAATTTTATTATTAGCGGATCCAAGCAAAGCACGAAGAGAAGTGCTGCGCTTGGGTCGCCCGCCTCGTTTGTTCTCAAAGAAGTCCATTTGACTCCCATAGTGAATACGAGTTTTAGATCTGGCTAAGATAGCACCAACCATTCGAATGATAAAATCGCCAAATCCTTTTTTAAAAGGGTATGAATGATAAATTTATGTGATAGCGTATCAAAGGCTTTGGCAAAATCTATTGTCATCACAGAAACTTTATCCATGGACTCTAATAGGGTTTGTAGACCAAACGTAATGTTTTCCATACGCTTTTGTTTATAAAACCATATTGACTAGGATTTAAAATTTTGGATAAAACGAGGCTCAAACGATTCGATAAAATTATTGAGAAAATTTTAAAAATACAATTCTGCATTGTGAGTGGGCGAAGATTCCTCAGATGCCTGGGGTCTTTGTTGCTTTTTGGTATTAAAACGATGCGCCCATTAGAAGCAAACTCTGGGAAATGTCCAACAGCCATAACTTTTTCGTAAAAATGCAGTAAAATTGGAATTAAAAGATCACTGTATTTTTTATAAAATTCAAAGTTGAACCCTGATGGGCCTGGGGATCTGTTTAGCTTCGCCTCAGAAATAGCTTTTCTTATTTCGTCCTTTGATAGATGTTTTTCCAGTAAATTGTTGTCTCTTTCACAGACTGTGTTCTTCTCATCCTTTTTTGTTCTTAGGTTATGGCAAAAAGAGGCGTTTTTGATGGTGCACCTAGAACACTTAATATTGTTCTTGCAGTCGAAACAGTTGTATAATTCGGAGTAGTAGTCTCGTATTTTCTTGCAAATGTATTCGGGTTTATTTGAAACTTCACCAGATTGTGTTACAAGTGAAATAACCTTTCGTATGCTTCTTCTTCTCTCTTCTTCGACGCACTTCAATCTTGAGTGGGAGAGATCTTGAATGGCCTCTAATTTAAGCTTTGTACGATAGCTTAAGTCGGCTTCACGATACAATTGATTGGCTTCAAAGTACTTTTCTGCTGAAGACTGAGCGGATTCTGTTATTTTTCTAGATCACCTAGTTTTCTTCTTTTAGCTGCAGCACGAATAGAGCCTTTTCTGCGTAGGAGGTTCTTTATTTGGACAAACATTTTTTCAGTCAATTCAAAAACCTGATAACCTAGTATCAATGACATCATAGGATTCTATGGCGTCGTTCTGAAAGCCTTTTTAAAAATAAGTCTATTCGGAATGAAACTTCAATACCTTTTTTGTTCTTAGAGAAGAGAGTATGACGAAAGTCTTTTTTCATATATGCAACATCTTGAAAGCCAAAGGAGGACATGATGGGAGTGAGTTTCTTTGTTGCACGAGGATGGTCATTTCTGGAGGCTTTTGGAAAGTCTCGTCCGGCTCGAAGCTTAATATTGAAATCGCCCCCCATAATTGTTGGTTTGTGAGAAATTAGCTGGAGTAATCTTCTCTCGAAAAATCAGGATCATCTGTGTTAGGCCCATACACGCCAATCACCTCAAAGTGACCGTGTTCAATGGTACACTGGGCTTTTATGAGGTTACCATCGGATGATCTGAAAATTATTTCTGGCTTTAAGAAGGACTTTATGAGCAGTGTAACTCCTCTTTTAGGATTATCTTTAGTTGTACAGAAGGAAGAGAATATTCTGTAGCACTTTGGTACCGTAAAATGACCCTGGAGGCAACAGCGAGTGTCACATAAAATGAACACATCCGGGAGAGGTAAGAATTTAAGAACCTAAACAGGTCGTACTTGCGACTGAGACTCTGTAGAGAGTTAACGTTAAGTGAAAGTATTGATAAACTTATGACAGTTTTTTGTGTTTATATACACTACTTCTTGGAGGTGACTCAGACCTAGTACTAGGAGGAAACTAATTCTGAGGCCAATCTCATGGGGTTAGAACCCGATCTGGTCCTTGAGAACATTAGAAGTGATTCGGAACTACCTTTGTTTATACGAGATTTTCGTATTTTTGAAGGTGTCTCAACGTTTTTGGTAGACTCTTTTTGTAAAGTAAGAGCTTCTGCTTCTACATCTAGACTTCTATTTTGTTCCAGATGCGTTGTTGAAGCCATAGAAGTTTCAACTTCAACAGTGGTCACATTGTTAGATCTTTCAGGAGATAAACTGACTATTTTGTTGGTGTCTCCATTAGTTGTATTGGCAGCTAAATCTTCCAAAGCAGAAGAATCATTCGGGAATGTCTGCATTTGCGATTCATTTTTAGAGGAATCGATCATATTAGTGGGAACTTCACTGAGAACTGTAATTATGTCATTTTGAGAGATATCTGTTTGTTCATCAAGCTTGGATGATTTGTTTTTAGTTGTAGGAATTTCTTTGCCGTCAGACATCAAATCCTTTAGGGGCGATTTTTCCATTTTATTGTCTTTAATTTTTGTATTAAGTATGGTTTTATATTCGATTATTTGAAGCCTTTTGCCAATGCAGTTTATTCGCAAGTGGCCAAATTGAAAACAACGCTGGCATTGCATTCTTACTCCGGGAAATTTTAGATTGACTAAACAATCGCCTACTGGCAATATCTGTGGTATAACAGCGGGATCACCTTCAACTTCAAAAGTGTAATTGGAAGTTCTCCATATTGTTTTATAGTTTTTAAATGTTTTTTCAGCTTCTATATCCTCTGGATTAGCTCTCTAAATCAACAATGTCTGAAAGCCATTGCTTCAAATTGGCTCTTGAATGTATTTACAGCTGTAATTTTAAACCTTTTTGGTTTCACATCAAAGTTATGTTTTTAATCATTGAATTGAATTTCTCCATTGTCTTCCACGTCATAATTGCTTCTTTCGTCTATCGAATGTCCATAGGTACTTTTGTATAAAAGGATGCATAGCCATAGCCGTATCGCGCTTGGGCTCCGGCAATTTCTTTTTCTGTAAAACTATAATGTAGGGCTGCCTTGCACACTGCCAATGGCTTCATATTAATGTTGTTATTGAAGACTCTACCATTATTAGACTCTGTCAAAGTGATGATCAACATTTCCCATTTGAACTTAGAGCTCAAAATAATTGTATCTAACGCCTGTTTGACGTTTTTTTTCTTTCTAGAGAGAATCTTAGCGTACGAAATTTTCTTGTTGTTTTCCATAAGAGAAGGATCAGGTGGTCGATCGGGTGGATTTTCTTTCATTTTTAGAGGAAAATTAAATACCTTTTGATGCAGAAGAGCTAAAGCGTTAAAGGAAAGTAACGCATCGAAGACAATAACATAATTTTTTTCTTTTTTTATCAGACTTTTAATGCATTTTTGTCCACTAGAGGCGTTGTAGGCGATTAGGTGAAATAGTAGGGTTGTATCATTAACATAATTTCTTAATATTATCTTATATAAAAGGGACGCCCAAGGATCGAAAGATTGATCCATCTCTATAGTTATGACAACTTTGTTTATATATGACGTAATCTTAATCAATTATATTTTTGAAATGCAATGAACTATAATCTAAAAATGCCCATGATCGGTGCAATTGCAGATATTTCGTTGGACCTTCTAAATGTAACAGTTGACAAGACCACCGGTTTCGTGTCCCACGCTGCAAGGTCCTTTACCACTTAAAGAATTGAAGATAAGTTGTCGACATCCACGAAGGCCGGAGCTCGAAGGGATCATGATCTGGGTGCCTCCTCCAACGGTAATCATACTTTCTAACGACGAGAAAAGGGAGCTCTCCGCCATCATGAAAGAGGCTTTGTCCCTGAAGATAGTCAGGGTATGTATCTCCTGTCGCTCTATGATCGAGAATCATAGCAACCGATGATGATATATCTGTTCCTTCAATTTAATATCTCTGCATTTTTTCTCATTCATTGTTTTATAACTATTTGAGAACTACAGACCTCATGATTCCATCTCAGCGCCTTTTATATCAAGAGAGGATGATATAAGTCGCCTTCGCTTTAGGCATCTTTTACGGGAATGGTACAATTGAGAGGAGCTCATGACGTTCTTGACATTCTCGTTGGCGTAAAGAACGACTTTAAGGAATTTGAGTATTTAATTTCACTGATAAAATAATCTAAAAATAAATCACAAAAATGCGATTGCCCAATTAATCATAACATCTCCGATTTTCTCAGATCAGCATATCTCCACGACACTCATCAACGAACTCCTTGCCTAACAACTTGACGAAACCCCCTTCCGGAGGAATATCAGCGAGACAATATTTATTCTTCCCTAAACTTGAAAGAACCTTAGGACAAAATAAGTTCATTCAACTAGAGTGGGATGGGAGCAAAAGTATTTGAAATATAAAAAACTATGTGGTATATAATACAGGCGTGTATAATGATCAAATCCATTTAATTTCATTGAAAACAATATTTTTTCATATTGATTAATGAATATTATATGTTTGCGTTTCTTTCAGGTCATCTGCGGACTATTTATCATCTTGCCATAGTGATTAATCTGGAGAACGGTTTTATGCTTCCCAAGTTTCTTGGATCTGGTGCATCTCTCCTCTTTTCTATAGTTTGACTAAATTGCCTTGGGTTTCCGCCCATTTCATTTAAGACCTAGACCTATAATTTGAAATTAAGTGTTACAAGTTTTATGTATTTTATAAATTATATTATACATGTTTTGAAATAAACTATTTGCAAAATATTTATGACTATTCATTTTAACGATAACAACAAAAACATATTTACAGAAACGTTCAATTATTTAAATGTCATCTATTTGCCATACTTTTGGAGCCTAGTTGACTGTTGTATTTGCCGTAATTTTTGATTTCTTGCGCTTTTTTAAAGTTTTCGCGAAAATTACCAATCTTAATCTAATGAATCGGTTCATGAGTTTATCTTTTAACGAATGGCAAGACGGAATCAAATTGAAGTCTTTAGTGATAATATCACAAGCATTTTTTATTTTATTCGAAAGGTTTCTTTTTTGAGCTTTATATAAATCTTCTTTCATGTTTCTTATGGATTTTTCTATAGTAATATAACATTTTGGAAGACATCATTTGAACAATAGACTAAACTCTGTCCTGTGTAATCAGATAAATTAATAAGTTTGGTTAATTCGTCTTCATAGTTTTCATTATTGGTGCTTTTAAAACCGATAAGCATGATTCACAATGTGAATCATATTTTTCGATTTTAAAAATTATATACCCCGACAAGTAATATAAAATATTCATTTCACTTTTTGACAGTTGGGGTGCACTGGATAAGTTTAGTATAAATTGTGGAATAAAATCAGCATCCAAGAAATTATGCTTTTGTTCAGCATACGAATCTTTTAAGTCAAATATCTCAGCTAAAAAAGATGAGTCATCATAATTGTAATTACTCGATTTTATATCTTTCATGAACTGGCTTAAACAAATTAATCTTAGGATATATTTAAATTCTTTTGCAGAAGGAGAAGGGTTTGTGGCTCTTATCATGCTAAAAACATTTTCCAAGCAGTCCGATGATAAATGGGAGGTCATGACAAATTTAAGACCTCCACGAAGCAGTTCATCTTGAACGTCAATAATTGGCATGCTCGTTAGAATTGATCCAGTTTGAGTTGGTTTCCAACAAACTCTACCGTTGGATTTTGAAATAATTTTTTAATGATATTTATAAAACCCATTAGAAAAACGATTGCATTCTCATAATGAGTTTCATTTTCAAGACTAAATGCATATACTATTCGTCTTGAGCATACAAGTTCATACCATCTTCTCAATGTGTCGATGAACCAAGCGGTGGTTAGCACGCACTTGTCACAAATACTTTCTTTAACCATATATCTAAGTGTCCGGCTTACCTCATTAGACCAAAATTCAAAGCCGGACCAACTTTCATTTTATCATAATGACTAACATTTATTGTACTCAAATCAAATTTGCAAGCGGGTTTTAGTACAAAATCTTTTTGAAAATTAGCCACCATTTCGAAATGTTCTAAAGTTATTATATTTGAACTTAGATTCTCTGATTGAACAATCTCCTCAGATAAAACGATATCATTGGAAAAAAGGAGATTTCGCCAATTCTTAATTAAGTGTGACGGATCAGCAATAAAATGAATGCTTTTAGATGGATCTACTGGATGATTGACTTTATTGATGTATTGTGATTTTATTCCACAATTTACACCAAATCATTTCCACATTGTCAAATTTTGTGACCCCATGTCAGATGAAATGCTTATGATGTCTATTCCTATTTTATGAGACATCTGAATTATCTCAGTGATAATTGGACCTAAGCTTGTGCCATCATATGCATTTGGAGTAAAATAATAGCCCACTACTTGCTTCCATCTCACAGAGGAAACACCCGAAAGCATGACTACAAGGGCTTTTGTTGCATCACCTGTAGAATGAGGCAAAGTTGATTCGCCCATTATGGAGCCACTTCTACTGTCGTAATCCAACGAAACTTTGACAGAGCATTCGTCTAATGTTAATGATGCCTTCCTGTCAATATCGGACATACTCCTTACTTTAATTTTTAACATTTCGAAGACTTCAAAGGAATTCCATCATTAAACATAAAAAACTCGGTTCTTTTTTGTAAAGTTCTAATGCAGGGAAGGGGCAAATATTCTCTCAATAGTTCATATCCTGACTTTCCACAAGCCATTCGTAATTTCAGAGCATCCTTGATTGATTCATTCGAAAAGATTCGGTTTTTTGAATTTTTATGTTTTAAATTTTTCAATAAATCTGAGTTAAAACCTTTCAACTGAAAAATACTTTCATCTTCAAGACGGCTTATTTTTCTGCGCAAAGTTTTGATAGTTTCTTCCAATGAAGATATGACAGATTTTTTATGTTTGATATCTTTCAAATACGTATGGCAATCATGACATATACTTTGAACAGTGATCTCTTTTAAAACAATTTTATCGGATAAAATATTGGCTGTCACATCTTGAGGGTTTTGCATTTTATTTGGTAATTAAATCATCGCCTGCTCTTCAGTAAACGAAGGGGGGATGGAGACCACCTCTTCTTGGCAATGTTGATTTTTCTTGCTGTAAGTATGATCAGATTGAGAGAGAACTTGAATCGTCGGAATTTCTTCAAGTGTTAGAATTTTCTTGCGCATTGTCGTATTTGGATAAAACATGCTTGCTTCAAAATGTTTTTCGCAAATCATTGAAGTAGGAGTTGGTTTCCAATGAGGAGGATATTTTAGACTGGACAGCCATTGTTTCCTTCTTGTAATCTCTTTGGGGCTTTTCGGAAATGGAAACCGGAAGAGCTGAACGTTGCCATAATTTTCTTTGAATTTCGATCCAGTTTTGGAGTAACATCCAAGAACGGAGCATCCACCCATGATGAATAAAGCAAATGTTATTGGGCAATAATAAGTTAGTCTAGAATAAAATAACAAAACATATTTAAAAATACCTTAAGATTTGAATTTCTGAATTATATCAATCAAATAATATCCGTATAGCTCTAAATACATATTTTTATAATATAAAATATGTTAATGTATATTAGTAAATAATTAAAATACTCTACCTGAAGTATTCCTTTCAGAGGAGAAATAGTTATATTAAAACCGTATTGCTCGTAACAAAGTAAAAATATGATTTAAGGATCGATGAATGATAATTATATTTGAATGAGATTGATAACAACAACAACTTTGTGACGTAGCAAATTTGTTGCAGAGCGACATCTTTGAAGGAAAACAGGCAACGCGAGTTACTTGAAATATTTCAGACAAGCCGCGGCGATGCGTTACTTTCCTTTAACGCTTTACCCTCAATAAAGCATAATTGAGGTCATGTCTAAAATGATTACGCCCAACCCCTGGTTACGTATTTTTACTATAACATATATATTTTCAAAAACAATAAAATAGGATATACTTTGAACAAATAAAATTGAGGTCATCACTCTATATTTCTTTTTGAAAAATGTAATATACGGAAATGAGTTTTTGATTTGTAATAATTTTTCAAATCCAGGAACTCTACATTCATTCAAGAAATTTCAAAACGATTCATCTCCCTTCATGCGCAAGGAAGACTCTTTGGGGCATTAAACTCCATTATGTATTATGGAGGAAAGGCATTGTTAATCTTTCGATTATGTACATATGTGTGTATAATTCGACTAAAGGTTCAAAGTGAGCATCCATTCCCATTTCTCCCCTTCCTCCCCCCCCCCCAAAAAAAAAAAATGAAAGGGAGCACCCAAGGATTAGATTCTTAATCATTCCCTCTAAAAATGGGGAATGAAAACAATATACTCCCATTTGGATTCCACCCATATATATGTGTGTGTTAATGTGGGTTGAGTTTAAACCCTTTGAACAGGCCGGTGATTGAATTGATGACATATATTTATAACTCAAAATGAAATTTATTTTTAAATATAAATACATATAAGAAATTATAAAATAATGAACGGCTATTAAATCAAACCTATGTTTAGTGACACTCCTATTTGGTAAAAAGGGATTTTCTTTTGATAAAACTTGCAGTTATTTATAAAATATACAGTTTTTTATTAATACTTTTAAATGTTAATTTAATGTTTTTTAAATTTCAAAATTAATAGTTGCTTTAGATGCAAAAATAATTAGAATATAATTAAAATGATACCAATTAAGAAAAAAATATAGAGTTATATTTTCTTTTAAATTTTATTATTATTATTGAATGGGCAATAAAATTTGCATAGTATGAAAATATATAATCGGATAATGACGAATAGATAGTAAGTAAATATTGAACTATGATATACGTCTATATGGAATCTTGATAGGATATACATAGTCTTTCTATGATTTTCCATTTCGGAAATTATTCATCAGCTGCCACAGTCAACAGATTTTTTCATTTGTAGAAAGAATGTGATGACCTATGCATTTACACTAAATGACATGGCAGTCTTTTTGAAGAATGGTCGGAATAGAATAGGAAAATAGTTACTTACGGAAAATGATTAAAAATACATGGATTGTTTTTATATAAAAATACATCTAAATATTGTCCAAACAAATTTTGTTTTTTATGTGACTGAACTTAGATGCCAAATATTTTTAGAACTCGAATAATTGCATATCCATTTATTTTGTCCATTTTTCCATACATCCGTATTTTCATAGGACATTTTTTCCTTGGACGTGAACAGATTTTGACTAAATTATCTTATTTTTTGTTATATAGGTATGGTCAAATCCCATGAAAAAATATTCAGAAAAATAAAAGCAATCCCTATGAAATCAAAATCCGTTCACCAAACAAGATTTATTTACACACACACCTCTCTCATCATGACTTACCCATTATGAGAGTGTCATGATGACACTGATGTATCATTCTGTGGTTGTGGTTGTGAAGAACATGGGCGGGTAGAGAATGTGTCTAACTAGAAGATTCATTTTCCTATCAGTTACATCAATATTTGTCGTCGGCGTATTTCCTTTAGTTCATTAGGGAATCAAAGATAACAACACAATGGGTCTGCACGGAGACTGGATTGGTTAGCACAATGAGTCATCATGGAAGAAGTGCCCAAGAATACCCCACCCCCCTCCCACCCATTGAGTGTGTCGGGAGAAAGGGGGGGGGTACCCCCCTCCTCATGAAAGAATAAAGCGGCATTCATGGAAGCGTGAAAAAAGGAAGGGAAAAATTATACCGTAGGTTCATAATAATTAGGGAGATACAGATCCGAGTTGACACATTACATATTTTATCCAAATAAACAACTAAAGCTTGTGTTAATATTTAAAAAATATTAAGCATGAAAATAAATAAAAGGGCAAAGTGAGTTAAACGCATAACATACAAAAACATTAAAAAATATATATAAATATCTTTAACTCCAACATTAATGCAACAAAAGAACTGACTAAATATCAAACAATACAATTTCTTACATGAAAATTATTTGTGAATTATCAAAATTAACACTATGTCCATGGTACAACGTTTTACATATTTCGATGATAAATATTTTTCTTTTACCATGATGTGCATTTATATATATATTTTTTTTGAGGACTGTATTTTTAATAATAAAAAATATATATGTTAACTAATATATATGTAAATATTGGTTCATGGGGATATATGAATGAAGGCTCTTCTCCTGTATGGACACAGGGTAGAGGCTCGTAAATACGGTAGGATGTACGTAAATGCGATGACGTATTGTTTTATTGTTTTTGTTGTTATTATTATTGCTCAGTCAAGGCGGTAGGCTATTTTTGTCCCATCTTTAACAAAAGAGTAACTTAAATTGGTTGTCAAATAAATCAAGAGTTATCGTCTCTGGAATATAAAATAATAATAAAATCACACCAAATTGTTACAAATTATCTTGACTGATGAAAAAATGAATATGGCCTTTTAAATAATTGCTTAATCACGACGATTAAAAATCAAGTAATAATCATATATATATATATATATATATATATTTGAGAACTAGAAAAAATCTTTATAATCTTTATTGACGTTTTATAAAATATTCTAAAATAATTCCATGCGTCAACATTCAAATTTGAAATCTTTATTGTAAGAGCCGAGTATTGCACAGTGGTTACTATCAAGATGGCTCGCATATCCTCCTTACAAGATTATGAATTAAATTAGGTTTCCCAAAGTAAGTTTCTTGATATCTAGAGGAATAATGAATCTGGATAGAAACTGTATTTGGTCTGAATTTTTTTTCTCAACATCAACTAATATTTTCAAATTCAATCAAACGTGAGTGGTGTTTTTTTTTCGTCAGCACATTGATGGAACTTATTTTTACTTGTTGCCTGCGACTGACTTCATTTGTCAAAAAGTTAAAAATACATAGACATATTAGTTAATCTCATTTATTAAGCTCAATAAGCTTTTATATGATTTGTGAATACTTTCAATCATTTTCTGTAAGTAAATTTAGTGGCACACTAAATACTAATATTTCATATTTATAACTTACAGATATATTCAACATTATTACAATATTTTGCAATATATAACCGTCACATATTTAATTCTCCTGGTACGGTTTCTTGATAAAAATGCATATTACAAGCATAAAAAGTGTTTTTGTGCCTTTTTAAACATTCAATCATCTATCTAATGTGCATAATAAACTTAAATATCTTCTAATAAATGTTCGTTTTTATAGCCTGATAATTTGATTTAAAAAAGAGGGATGTTTAAGTCATCAATCAATGCCATAAAACAAAGTACATTAGAATCCCAAAGTATATATAGAGGGAGAATCAAAACAACATCAAAGACTTTTATGTTGAATGTGGAAAAGAATTAGAATATTATACCCATGAATATAGTTGTAAATAATTTTTATGATACTGTTTTCTTGGTTTTCGCAATCGTGCACTAAGCGTTTCTTTCAATTATTTCAATTCTACTTGTTAGAAAACAATAAATTATGTTAAGAGCGACTTATTATAGGTCATTTGATTGTTTAATAATTATATTCAATACAATATATCTATAAAAATTTAAAACCTATATCACCCGTGATACATACTATACAATCTAAATGAAAACCAATAAAGTATCAAACCAATAGTCTAATTAGTGGCTAGGAGATTGCAAGGTAATATATAACTTTTAATATATTTTATATTGAATGTAAAGAAATGTACAATATTATTGATATGCCTTAAAATGCAATAGCCAAACTTTTTAATTATAAAAAAGAATTGAAGGACTTGAAGATGTTCCAATTTATAATTACCTTATTATCATTTTTGCAATATATTATTTGAGAGATATGATTTATTTTGAGGGGAAAAAATAATACTGTTATATTTCTGCATTTTAATGATTCCACATTTACTTTAAATGTATTTCCGTGAATTGTGATTTACGAGCTACTTAAAAATATTATACACAGTCAGAAGTAGTTTTAAGTGAATGCTTAACCACCTTTAATAGATGGCTTACTTATGAATTACTCTTTGGAACGATATAATTTATAATCATTTTTTTCCTTTAGCTTATTCTTTTATTTAGAAATGAATGGCTTAAATAATATATTTTTAAGCTATTGAGATTTGCTATTTTTAAAGCGGATGCCCATGATAGTTTTTTTTACTTTATTTGTAATATTGAAAAAAGCTGTTAAAAGATATATGTTTAATTATTTTTAAGACTTAAAAATATTGTAACATATTTTAAACTTTTGGCAATATATAAATAGTCTTTTTATAAAAATACCTTTTTTTGTAGCAAATAATATTTTATCTTTATTTTAGATCCTCTTGATGTTTGGCATATCTTATGTATGATTGGTCTAAAATCGTCCATGGTTGAAATACTAATATCTTTTAATTATGATATTAGAAAAATAAGTAAACCAGATGTAATCCTTACAGTAAACAAAGGTTCTGAATACTTTCTAATCTAGACTGATTATGGGCACATCAGAGTTTTAGTAGAAACCTCCCCTTCCCTTGTTATCCGTCCCATTGCTTTTCAATTGCAGCATTTTTCCGCTTGGCTTCCTGATTGTTTTCTATAATCTATAAAATGAGTATTTCCCTTGGAAGGATTTATTAGTCTACTCTAACCTCTTTGGCAGACTTTCTTGACTCGAGCCAATCTGTATACATTTAAAACCATTTTGCGTGTAAGAAGGATTCCATTTTTAAAAATAAAAAGTGTGACATAATTTATAAATAAATTTGTTCCTTTTTTTACTTCATGGATAAGCTGCAGTTAGATTTTATTTTTGTTTGGCAAAATATATGAATATATAAAATAACGGAATAACAACTGAATCCAGTAAACTATCTTTACTATTTCCTTAGGATACATAAATAGCAATTAAATTTATGTTTTTCATTCACTTAAGGGTGTTTTATAATCCTTCATCTCGATGATAATATCTCATGAATGGATTTCACCGATGATCAGGAAAATGAGGGGTCCCTAATTGGAATTGCTCACTCCGTGTTCGGACCCTGTCTCTGTCTCATACGGACCCAGACCTATAACCGTTACACCATTAAGGGATTTTAACTGAAGCATGTTCTCTAATATTTTTTTAAAGTACTTCACTTAATTTAAAAGTCAGATGTTGATTAATATAATATATTGACTCACCTACTAGACTACTTCAGTTTGTATAATTGACACTAGAATTATAACTCAACATGGGCCATCTTCAAACAAGAAAAAGGGGAAGCTCATCAAATACCTTAATATGATCAATTATCCAGATATAGTTTCCATATCAGATACGCGTCTTAAAACCTCGGAAAACTTTTCCTTTCTTAGCCCTATATATAAAGTGATAATATCAAATGCAAAAGTAAATGATCAAGGATATCCATCAAGAGGAGTAGCCATTCTTGTCCGTCCCAATTTTGAAATTTAAAAAAAATTCGGATAAAGAGGGGAACATGCTTTTAACGTGTATATATAATAGTGATATAGATTTTTATTTTTTAATTGTATATATTTCTTCAGGCGACATAAATATTTTAAACATAAATTTGAGAACCTTAAACATTGATCCTGAATGCGACAACGTTATAGTTGCGGGCGACTTCAATGCGACAGAACAAAAAAATAGAGACTACACATCTTCCTCTGGCTTTATCAATACATCGGAACTTGTGAAATGGAAATAACATAATTGCATGAACGATATGGCGGAAATATTAAAAAAATTCCAGCCAACATATATAAGAAAGTATAACAACTACGTATGTATGAGTAGAATTGACCAAATATATGTACATATCAAACTCCCTGCTATGTCATAAGGTTCAGCTTACAAGAATAACGTCCAACGGGTTGTCGGACCATTTTTTCCTTCGGGCTGCTCTTAAGAAAGACAGTGCCCTTAGAATAAGATCCAAATGGAAATTAAACAATAGCCTATTAGGGAAGGAATGTGTCTTAGGACACCTAAAAGAAGGAATTAAAAAGCCAAAGAAGACATAAATGCAGGTTGGACGGTAAGAGAGTCCTTAAATCAATTTTATAGATCCGCAAAAAACATATTGATATCAGCTGGCCAACAAGAAGCTCATGAGAGGATATGTAGGGAATACGATCACGCATGCATCAAGCAGAAGATACTATTCTTCAGGTAGAGCTAGAGGAACTCATGGAATACAAAATGCATGGAGCGACAGTTCGTTCAAGGATTCTTAATCATAATATAAAACCACAGAATTTGAATCTTCTTAAGTATTTTGAGAAAAAACATGGAGGAAAATAATGGATGAAATTCAAGTAGACAATCAAAAACCTACATAAACAAGAAAAACAATAGACAACATTCAACAATACTATCAAAACCTTTACCAATCAAAAAGACCTTTGCTTTTAAATGAATTGGAATCGGAAGAGTATCATTCAAAAGAAGAAAAAACAATTTAATAAGAGTTTTTAAGAAAGCAGAGGTGGAAAACTATATAAAGAAGCTAAAGTACAACAAGGCTCCAGGACCCTCTGGATTAACAAATGAGTTTTATAAAGTACTACCCGAAATAGCAGAATCCCTGGCAGACCTTTTTTAATGAATATTTTTATGAAAAAGGACCCAATAAAAAAGCAAAAAGGGCATAATAACTCTTTTCCCCAAAATGATAAAGACCCGCAAGACATAAAAATTGGAGACCAATAACTTTATTGGACATAGTATATAAAATTTACAGTGGGTGCTTAACAGGGAGATTAAAGCCTATCTTAGAGAACGTCCTCCTTGTAACACAATTTGGTTTTAGATAAGGCAGACAATCCGAAGATGTGGTCATGTCTCTTCAATCATTAATTGAGGATGCAAAAGAAGAAAATAATTGCTTCGCTCTCCTTTTCATCGATTTTAAAAAGGCGTTCGACTTCCTAGAGCATTCCTTTCTATTACATCAAATGCAAAATATGGGGTTCCAAGAGTCTTCGTTAGAGCCATCCAAAACATTTTGACCGAAGTCGAGTCGGCAATTGATATTCCAGGAGAACCTATTATAAAATTGGAACGAGGCGCTCTTCAAGGAGACCCCATAAGTCCGCTCCTCTTCTCCATTGTCGTACGTCCCCTTCAAAAACAAATGGATAAGTTCCTCCAGGGATATAAAATAGGCGGTGAAAGGATCACGAATGTCTTTTTTGCAGACGATTGCACGGTGGTACTTGGCAAGGGTGACATCAAGCGGGAGCACGAAATCCTCAAAAAACTCCTAGAAGACTACAAAAAAACAGTCAGTGCTTGTGATTAATGAAGAAAAGACACAAATAATTACCAATAATTACCAACATACAACGCCCATTTGACGCCCATTATTTAGCCTCAGAAGCAATGGTCCTCGAAAATATCGTTTCCCTGAGAGGATGAAGTTCGAAAATCATAAAAGAATAGACAAGAAAATTTCCGTGACAAAATCGGACCTGAAAAGACATAAAATGGACATATTAGATAAAATAACTTGCTGGAACATGACCATACTCCCCAAGATAAATCATATCCTCAGGTGCACCCTATTCAACTCGGCGTCCGCCCAGGCGTGGAAGAAGAAGGGAGTAAAATTTGTGGGGACTTCCAAATATATAAGTCACAACAGACTCTTCGTTCCTAGATTCAGAGGTGGACTTGTAATGATGGATATCGAGCTTCACTGGAATATCTTGGTGTTCTCGTGGTATAAACAGCAAAACTTGTGGATTTCCCCTGGAAGATATTTCATATAAAAGCATGTGAGGGAAAACCTCAAAACCATCCAAAAACCTCACCCTGGAGAGAACTTGCTCCAACGTAGGAGCTGTTGAGGATCTATTGGAGAGGAATGTGAGCGGTGGTCCGATTGACGGAAACCTCGAAGTGAGAATGCCCCTTTCAAATAAAATAAGAGAGCAGCTCCACTTAGAGAGAAGATGTACTAACGTTGCGAGCAAGGAATACTAGAAGCTAGCTGGAAGGATGTCGTCATAAACGGGCACTCCCTTCATGCGCACCTGAAGGCCATCATTATTAATTCAGTTGTAATATTTATTTCAAAAAACGTGGTTGTGTAGTGTTATTTTAAGTTCTTTATATTCTGTGTTTCAAAGTGGTATACAAGTTCTTTGCTCTTGTTGTAAACAGGGACATATTAATATGCCAAAGAGGGACTACTCTTTCTCGAACGATCTCTTTGGGAAGCTCAAGAGTCACTTTGATATCCTCAGCTTTCGCCCAATCAACTGTCAGCTATTAATGCAATCCTCTTGAACAATGTCACCTCTGTCCTTATACCCACGGGGGCCGAAAGAGTCTCTGCTATCAGTTACCCACCGCAGTCCAGGGCGGTGTCACTGTAGTCCTATCCCTCCTGGCATCCCTCATATATGATAAATTCACAAAGCTCGACGGTCTGGAATCCTGCAGATCATCTCATCAGGGACAACTATGGCCGACAGCGGAAAATATACGAAAAGTTCTGTCTCCTCACGCCCCAAATCACACTTCTCTACGTGACTCCCGAGAAGGTATCTGCCTCTCAGAAGCTCAATAGTCTTTCGAAGCCTTTATTCGCGGGATCCCCTCAAGCGATTCATTATTGATGAGGCCAACTGTGTGTCTCAGTGGGGACATTACTTTCTCTATAAGCTCCAAAGTGATTTCCCCCAAGTCCCTTTTATTGCACTAACGGCCACCGCGACGCCCCGTGTCCGAACGGAATTCTACATCATCTAAAATGAAGCCTCCAAAATGGTTTCTCTCCTCCTTCAACAGACATAATTTGGCCTTTGAGGTCCAACCAGAGAAGTCCATCCAAAACTGCTATGCTGCACTTCCCGTGGACTGCTACCGTGAAATGGCTATTAAGCTGTCTTGCTTCAAGGGTGAAATAATGGACATTGTTCCTATGAAGGAGCTTCGATACAAGACCTACGAGAAGGAACTTATCCCAATTTGCCAGAGCTTTTTGGACCAACGGTTGAGGTTTTTTTTGGAGGATAAGGAATACGCTGCATTTCTAAATGGCGAAGAATACTCTGAGGATTTTCCGTATTTTAGCTCGAGCATCTAGTCTATTGGTGGATAGATATCCAAGTCAAGTAAGAGTTTCTAACTATTTAAAAAAGAGTTTCTAACTATTTTTTAATAAGAGTTTCTAACTATTCATTAAAAATGAAAGTACCATTTTTTTAAATCTTAAAGCAATTTAAAACATGAATGATATAAACGATATATATATATATATATAATATTGATCATAACTATTTTATTTTATGATATAGATTTTTACTTTATCACAATATCAAGCCAATAAATAAGTAAATAAGTATTAACTAAATATTAAATATGTTGAGTGTACCATTGTTCAATTTTAATAGTATCGTAGCTATAGGTAGCTTTTATTCTGTTATTGACTTTGTTTTTTGTAATGGAATGCATATTACATCATCTGTTTTTAATTAAATGATGTTATGGTAGTAATAAAACAGGATAGAGTTACGCTATGACGTTAAATTTAATATCACCTATATGTCTTATTAATTATTAATATTGTAATAGGGGCGGAAGAGGCAAATACTATCGGGGTCGCTGTAGCGGAATGTTATCTTTCCGTGGATGAAAAAAGTCTGGCTCAACCTCAAGCCGAACCGTAGCCGCCCTCAAACGCAACGCCAGCCCCGCTGTAACCTCCGCTTTGAAACTCATGGCACCTCCAAAACTAGAAGTTTAATGAGGTAGTGTAGTTTCAGAGAAACAAAGATTGTCAGATATGAAATTTAATTTGAAAAGAAAAATTTCTTAATTACAGTCTATTTCACAATGAAAACATATACTCTTGAATTACTTGTTTGTAACTGTTAAACTATGTATCGTTTGCAAATAATATTATATTTACTATTGTGGAAACTATTGTAGATAAATAAAAAGTATTAAAATATATATCACACTCGTTATTCATTTTTGTTAAATATAATAGCTACTTGCTTGATCGTTGAATTGTTTATTATTGAAGTGAAAATGACTCATTTAGCTAAAAAATACATATAAACTTAATTTATTGCTATGTTAATCAACGTATCATGGCCTTACTTGGAAGCTACAATTTTCCCTTTCCTTTCCAGTTAGTTTCTAGTATTCCTTGGTTGCGAGACACATCTCACCCAGGGGTGGTCTTTCTTCGCAATGCAAGGCCTTTAAGCCTAAAAAAAGTATACCTTCACTAAAAGAGGTCTTCAATGTGCGAAACCTCGTCCTGAAGGAAAGCATAAGGAGCACTCATCCACCGTTCGACCTTACCTACAAGATGAAGGCACCTCTGTCGATTGACAAAAATAAACATCAATATATAATGACGTCAATCTTAATAATACATAATGAATTTAATATTTTCACTTTATAATGAAAAAGTTTATTTTCATCATGGAATCAATATTCTTCGATGAGAATTGAATCAATTCTCGCATCCACAAAAATCATGACAACAAAGTGTATATTTCACTAAATATAATCCAATGCACGAACTTCAAAGTGAGCATAAATCACATCCCTCAAGTCACCCAAAAAATCGTGGATCTCAAATGACCTCATCAATAACTCTTCGAATTTTTTAAGATGCCTCCCTTCCCTTACATATGTGTATTAACCAATACCAATATTTTCTCCTTGAGGAAGCACGCTCATAGCCCATGCAATAAATCATTTGAATTGATTCATATTGCAAAATCCTTCTTATGTTGAAGAAAAAAAAAATCAAAGGAAACTCATTCATATTCTACACAAATCTCTTTGCACAAGCCCTGAGGAAATGTAGATTTTATATTTGAATATCTTTTGAGTACGTTCATTAACGACTTTTCTAATTAAAGTACAAGGATGTATACCCAATCTTTATTTGTGGGATATATATGCAAAATCCTCCGTTGTATTGAAACAAATTAAGTTAAAAACATCAAAAATAAAGAGTTGACTTTGTAGATAATCGTAATGTATTTACATATAATGAAGCATGGGCATATTTTTACAAAATACGCAAAACAAACGTTTGCTATTCTGTGAGAGATGCTCTACATTTTTTATGACTTCAACTTTCTATTAAATCACTAGAAAATGCGCTTTCGAACATTAATTATTCTTCAAAACCCTGTTAAAAATATATCTGGCTACAATTGTTGGTATCCTTCATAGAGATATAAAGATATAGAGAGCTGATTCCCTTCGATAGCAGAGACATATCGTTCAGCTGTATTCTGTGTGCCCACTATAAACAAAGTAATTTATATTACGTCATCGTAAGCTGATCATGGAGATAGATTATATCTCTATGATCAGCTTACGATGACGTAGTACATATTACTTTGCTATTTTGAACACACAGAAACAACAGAACCCTGTTTCTCTGCAATTGGGGAATCAGCTCTCTATGGCTTTATATCTCTATGGTATCCTTAGCTTTATTATTTCATAAACAAAAAAAAATATGAAAGAAATAAAGGAGGGAAAATAAGATATTGTTTTCTTCCAATAACAGTATGATAAGAACCGGTTGATATGTTAAAGTTACCAACATAGCATTTGTTTATCTCACGACCATAGAGATGTAAAGATATAGAGAGCTGGTTCCCTTCAATAGCAGAGAAACAGCGTTCTGTTGTTTCTGTGTGCCCACTATAAACAAAGGAATTCATACTACGTCATCGTAAACTGATCATAGAGATAGAATCATAGAGATATAAACATAACACAATGACGTATTTCTCTTCCCTCCAATAACAGAGAACATCGTTCAGCTATATTCTTGACACAATGACGTATTTCTCTGACGAATCCAATAAGCTTTCTATATCTTTATATCTCTATACTCACAACCAGTGTTGGTCGAATATTACTTTGAAAGTAGTATGTAATATACTACTTTTTACTACGTAGTACTATATTTTTAAAATATTAGTTATTACTTTTCAAAAGTAATATACTACTTTGAGTAATATACTACTTTTTTGAGCATTCAGAAACAATAAGTAAAGGCAATCCAAACAGGATTTGTAAAAATCCTCACCAAACTTAGATTGCATTTTTATAATAATCCTAAATATGTTATTGCAATATTATAAAGTGAGCACATGACTCAAACATGATAAGTCGATGAATTCAAAGACTAATTTAACGACTTCTGACATTATGAAAGGCATAGGTTTAATTATCCAACCCAAGCCCTCGGGCTTTTATTTAGGGTTGAAACCCACCGCCAACCCTAATAAGGAATGAGAGGAACCCTAATTTACAATATTATACACCCCAAGCCCTCGGGTCCCGCCTGCTGATATAGGCTTTTATTTAGGGTTGAAACCCACCGCCAATTCTGGCTAGGTATGAAAGGAGTCCTTACTTTCAATCTCATACACCCCAACCCCTCGGGTCTCACCTGTTGATATAGGCTTTTATTTAGGGTTGAAACCCAACGCCAACTCTGGTTAGGTATAAAAAGGAGTCCTTACTTTCAATCTCATACACCCTAAGCCCTCGAGACCCGCCTGTTGATATAGGCTTTTATTATTTAGGGTTGAAACCCTCCGCCAATTCTGGCTAGGTATAAAAGGAGTCCTTACTTTAAATCTCATACACCCCAAGCCCTCGGGTCCAGCCTGCTGATATAGGCATTTATTTAGGGTTAAAACCCACCGCCAACCCTAATTACAAATTA
This sequence comes from Caligus rogercresseyi, assembly GCA_013387185.1. Classification (NCBI taxonomy): domain Eukaryota; kingdom Metazoa; phylum Arthropoda; class Copepoda; order Siphonostomatoida; family Caligidae; genus Caligus; species Caligus rogercresseyi. The sequence goes on along the minus strand of CP045899.1, from coordinate 21,537,789 downwards.
GAGGAACCCTAATTTACACTATTATACATCCCAAACCCTCGGGGTCCGCCTGACGATATAGGCTATTTTTAGTGTTGAAACCTACCGCCAAACTCTATTGAGGACACTATTTTTCATTCAAATTCAGCCAAGTCCTCGTGTCCACCTGTCGATTTAGTCTATTTTTGCAGTTTGGCAAAACACTTTCTCCTTCCACTTTACTTCAAGATCAGTGGAAGGGCAACAAAATATTCTCAGCCGATCCAGTTCACGAGAGTTCTTGATCATTTCAATAACAATAAGGAGGAAAAAAAATAACTTCAAGGACTCATTGCGCATTTTTAGGATCTTTTTGTCATTACTCCAAAGTTTAATATTAAAATATATATTTATTTTAATAGTTTCTCGTTATGACAGATTTTGTCAGTTGATGATAAAAGGTAGAATTTACAGAAGTAATGTTATGGAGCTGATTTTTTAAAATTGAAGCATAGGCATTTTTTACTAAGCACCAAAAATAAGCGTTTGTTATTCTATGGAAGATGCACTTCATTTTTTATTACTGCAAGTTTTTGATTGAGTCAAAAGAAAATGCTCTTTTCAACAATTAATGGTCTTAATGCCTTATCATGCCTTATAAATATATCTAGCTTCAAAAGTTGGTATCCATAGCCTAAGCATTTCATACACAAATGTAAACACAAATATTATGAATTTATGTGATGTACTTTCTTAAAATGAAGCATGGGCAATTTTCTACAAAATACAAAAACAAGCGTTTGCTGTTCTATGAGAGATGCTCTACATTTTTTATGATTTCAACTTTTCGACTAATTCACTGGAAAATGTGCTTTCGAACATGTAATCATCCTTAAAAATCCCGTTAAAAATAAATCTAGCTACAATAATTGGTATCCTTAGCTCAAGCATTTCATACACAAAAAAATATGAAGAATAAAAGGAGGGGCAAATAAAATATTGTTTTCTTTGGATAACAGTAAAGCTTTAAAGTAAAGTAGCGCCTCGGGGCAGGTAGCCTGGAAAGATTTTCATTGAGTCTTTTTCAGATGTCGCTTTGGGATTTAAAAAATATGACGTCATACCGGGCTTTTTCGATCTCATTTATCACATCCATTTAAATAATGGCATTCACTACATACTATAATTTTTAAATTATTTCACAACGATAATTAATATTTCAGTGTATTAGGCAACTGTATTAGAACACAAATGATTTTACTTCAATGTTCTACGTACAATCTAGGAGGTGAGGTTTCATGTTGAGTATCGAGCGCAGAGTTCCGCGAAGCAATAAAAATAATAGACATGACAATTGTTTAAGTCTACGTCACTTATACGTCACAAGGTACTTGATATATCCCAAAATTCCTACATATTATTTACTTAGCTGCATCAACATCAACGTCTCTAGCGGATAAATAAATCGAAAGGAATCCAAGAAATAATCAAAAATAAGAACAAAAAGCTTTTGATGCGCAACTTTCCTTTAAAGCAGTGGTTCCCAACTGGATTCGGCTCGCAGACCCCTAACGGTCTTTGGGCACTTTCGTGGACCCCGCCTTAATTTTGTCAAAAACGCGAATTTCAATTTCAATGTGAAACATCTGCGAAGTACATTATATTTTATTTTTGACTTAATCCAGGCTTGTGAGCGTTCAGCTTTTTTTGCGTTCAGCGTTAAGAAAATAGCGTTCCGTTCAATGTTTTTGCGTTCAGCGTTCCGTTAGCGTTCAGTGACGACGTTTTTTTATAGAAAAAAATCTCCAGAAAAAGTGATGACGTTTTTTTAGAAAAGAATATTCAAAAAAGTGAGGACATTTTTTTTTAGAAAATAATTTCCAAAAAAGTGAGGAAGTTTATTTTAGAAAAGAAAAAAATTGACGTCGTTTTTTTAGAATTTAATTTCCAAAAATGTGATGACGTTTTTTTAGAAAAGAAATAGAGAAAAAAATGATCATTACACGTGGACCCCCGGCCAGGCCTTCGTGGCCAAGGGTCCACTGGACCACTGTTGGGAACCACGGCTTTAAAGTTTTAGATAAGAGTAAGAAGATGTTGATAAGAACTGGTTGATATGCTAGAGTTACCAACAGTAACATTTGATCATCTCACGATTAGGTAGAGAATTCAATATCTTCATAGACTCATAGCGCATTTTAGGATCTTTTTGCCATTACTCAAAAGTTTAATTTTGAAATATACAGGGTGCGTAATAAGTCGGGAAGAGATAAATGTAGTCTTAAATAGTATATTTCTCACTGAAAATTTGCAGAACTTGGTAGAAACTTTCTTAAAGGTCGTACCAACACAACTATTTACAATTTTCAAAATGTCCGCCATTCTCACGCAGTACAGCTTCAAGACGTCCACGGACCTGTTGGCAAGCTGCACGCACCTTTTTCTTCTCTGATTTTTCCCCATTCCTTCACGAGTGCCTCTTTTAAGGTGATCAATTTCGGTGGGGCGAAGCACAAGTCTTGGTCTAAAGTATGGATCACATGGAGAAGTCCATGACGTTGAGATCAGGGCTTGAAGGTGGCGAGGTAAATTTGTCCCAAAAGGCAGGAAATTCTGCTTGCACCATTCTTGGATAAGTTTGGACCCATGGGCCGGGGCAGAGTCTTGCTGAAAAGTGAAGAAGGTTTCCCCATACTCAGCCTTGATCCATGGCAGTACTTAGTCATTTAACATTGACAGGTAGACCTCCTTGTTAATCTTGACACCCTCGCGGACAGATATGAGAGGGCTCTTTTTCCCATCTGGCATAACTCCTGCCCAGACCATGACAGACTTTGGTTTTTGACGTCAGAAGACTCCGCGAACCTTGATAGGAATGTCAGCACTGCTCTTGGCCAAAATCCGATCATTCTGGGAATTGTACACCGCCTGAACTGTGAATTTTTTTTCGTCCGTGTAAAAAACTGGACCCTGCGTGCCAGACTTCAGTTTGTTCAGAAGAATTTGGCCTCGTTCTCTTCACTTCTCAATTGTGGCCTCAGAAAGAAGTTGAACCTTATCTTCATATAGGAGTCATCCCCAGATCCTTTTTCACTAGATTTCTTATCGACCCTTCGCTCATATTTTCCTCTTTGGCCATCTTTCTCAGGCTTCTTGCAGGGTTCCTCCGGATCTTCTCGCTGATCCTCTTCACACACGCCTGGGTTCTCACAGACATTGGTCGGCCACTCCTGGGCATGTCGGATGTTTTCACGTCTCCTTGTACCGTTTGACCGTGTTGTAAACAAGCTTGTAGGTCACTTTTATGTCCTTGAGCTTCTTGACAATATCAGAATAACTCAACCCCGCGCAATGAAAGTCAACTATAGTTTCACGGAAATTGCACATGATGCTGGATGAACGTTGACAGAACTTTGTTGTTAAAATGAACTTGTTTTGATGAAGCTGAGAACGTATATACCGGTTTTAAGCACAAAAATCCAAACACAATAGAAACTACAGTGTCGTAAAGTCCCACTTCCCGGACTTATTACGCACCCTGTATATCTATTTTAATAGTTTGTCGTTATGATAGATTTTGTCAGTTGATGATAAAAGGTAGAATTTACAGGAGTAATGTAATGGAACTGAGTCATTTTAAACTGAAGCATAGGCATTATTTACTAAGCACCAAAAACAAGCGTTTGTTATTCTATGGAAGATGCACTTCATTTTTATTATTGCATGTTTTCAATAAAGTCACAAGAAAATACGCTTTTCAATGATTATGGTCTTTAAATCATGCCTTATAAATATATCTAGCTTCATTAGCTCGTACCCATAGCTGAAGCATTTCATACACAAATGTAAATATAAATATTATGAGATGGTGTTAAAATGAATATATATTGTAAAAAATGTTCTCTGGAGGAATAAGTCGTTGTCTAATCTTTATTTGAAAACCATCTTCCAGTGATCGATTCTATGTCTTCTTAGCCTTAGTCCGACATGGGTAAGATGACGAGAACACAATAGAAAAAGGATGCGAAGACTCCTATGAACTAAGTAATGAATCGCCTGTCTATATGCCTCCTCTTGTGAAAATTAATTTTTAATGCATACTCTCAGTAAAGGAATGGGACAATTGAAACTCCATTGTAAAGATGGACAGAATCATGGTCACTTCTGGAAAAGTCGAAGGAACGAATCCATTTCATTAGGACTTGTGGAGGAGACGGAAAAGGGACTCTATTACACCCTTAATTACTAAAATTCGACTGACATAATAAATATTGCCCACTCTGAGCAAGGACGTCTCCTAGTCTGAATTACAATCACGGAGGAGCCACAATTGGATCTGAAATTCGATCCTTCCCATGACTGACAGAGAGAGGAATTTTTAAGAGATTCCTTAAGGAGGAACTTAAACTACCATTCGTCGAACTTCGGAACCGGAACATCTACACCATAAACTTTTCAAGAAGGCTTACATGCTGCTAAATAAATCTGGATACCGTCCAGGTCCACTTCATAAAATGGCTTCCGATTCAGGGTTCAAGAGACAAGACAGCACAAACTATGTTATATATCTTGGGAGAGTACCATGGGATCCTGCTTTTGCGTCATACCGCATACTGGTCATAGTTTTATTCAGTATGGCTTATATTGAAAAATCCTAAAAGTATGTCATACAACGGAATATGTTTTGTTAAATATTTGAAAATCTATTTTGTATTTTTCCTTCATACCATTAAGATGAAAGTACATATTTTATTCAAGTAGATATACTTCAACATATGTTTATATAGCCTGTGAAATTTAACAATTAAAAAATTAGTAGTCTTGATTCTTTCCAAAAGGCCATAAAGGATAAACCCTATGCCGAGCAACCTTTTAACTTACATGGTTGGGGGAAACTACTTATACTCAAATACAATAGTTTCCTCCAAAGACCTATTTTTTAAATCTATTTATGTATACGAAAACTCATTTCTAAAAAAATATTTATAGTTCAAAATTATATTAATTAATACAGATATCCATATTTCATAACAAAAAGATGGTTATTACGCATTGGTTTCTCTAAAACACAGAAAAAATATTTTTATGTTTCTACTTATTTAAGTGATTTCCTTTAATATCCGTTATTGTGTTATAGTATTGATATTCGTAGATTCGTTTTCGAGGGATAACTTTAAACTATTTCTATTTTTATTCAGTTTAATTACATATTTTTACTTGTATGTATTTTAGAACGTAAATAAGTACATTTATGACGAATTCATGCTAGCTATTTTAAAAAAATATTTGAGCATTTTTATCATTAGTAATTGCGTGAAAAATATATTAATCCACCTAAAATTTATAATTAATTCTTCACTATATAAAATTCCTCAATTAAATAATTGTTCTATACATTTTAGATGTTCAGGAATGATTATATTTCATACAGCTAATATATATTAGTTTACAGTTGTAGTTTTTGGCCATAAGGCGATACTTTATTGATTTATATAAGGATATACATATTTAAACATAAAACATAACAACTAGACAATTAAAATGGTAGTAAAAAATAATTCCAAACATTTCTCAATCGAATAAAAACTTATTGGCAATTATAAATATTTTCTAAAGAAGTTACACCTTGACACTGGACCATTCATCAAGTTTTATCAGTAATAAAAGAATCATAAAAATATGGGTAAAATAAGGTTAACTCTATTTATAATTATTTGATATAGATAAATTAATAACGTCAAATAGGTTGACATAAGATATATACTTTTTATTTGTGCTGTATCCTCGAAAAATGGCAAAACCTATTATACATTTATATACAACTTTTCTATTTAAAAAAGAAAAAATGTATAGAAAAAGATGGTGTTTGTTACACTGTCGATATTGTCCTTTTTTATACAATATAAAATATAAACTTTGAAAAGGAGTGAGTAAAAGTTGGGCCAAGGGACAGTTCGTTTATCTACAGTAATTATATTTTAAAATTGGCAACTAATGATGTGCTATTCGGATGGTGGCTCAAAAAATATTTGTGTGGAATGATAAGGTTCCCAAAAATCATATAGTGTTAGAAAGATTCGCTCGTTAAAATCTTTATATGACCTCCTTCCATTCCTCAACAACCTCTCAGTCCTCACGGAGACCGTTTCAGGCTGAAACCGTGAGGCACAGTACCAATGCTTCACGACGAAAGAGCTTAGTCCTGCACTTGTACGGTCCCTTCATGGTCAGGTCTGCCTGAAACTCCACGTCACTCACGAAGAAATGGATGTATTCGTCGCTTATCTAAGAGACAGGCCTTCTGGAATGGCCTGCCACGGATGACTTCTTCCATCTCAACCTTGGCAGAGTGCAAAGGGCATTCAGCTAAAGTTTGTTCATCCTGAGCCCCTGAGGACACATCTGATCGGCTGTCTCTTTCTATCACAGGTGATACTCAGGGGATCGGGCTCCCAGTACCTTCAGCCAAAGTCCGTCGAATGGCCTGTCATGGAGGTACTCCTTCTTCCCGACCTTGGTAGTGTGTGAAGATGCCATCGGCTGAAGTGTGTCAATCTTGGAGGCTCCTGTGGACACATCTACTCTCTTTGCTGGTGACCCACAGAGGAACAGACACTAATAACCTTCTGGTGGAGCCCTTGATGTACGTTTCTAGTGTTCAGAATTGATGAAATGGAGCTCTAAGCTATGATCGTCCGGCTGGTGCATGGAGGAGAGATTCCTTGTCTGCGCTATCGAGAGAAGACTGGAAGAGTTCTTTGGATCAAAGCTGTAGGGGATGGGCTGATGAGGCTGAAGAGGAACTCCTGAGGATTGACTTAAAACCAGAGGTTGAAAAGAGCAGGTTGGGAAACATGGGTTGATTAGGAGTTGGACATTGGATTCCGTCGAAGTCCCGTTGTTCTAGTAATCTCATTGCAGTGATGAGAGTCGAAAAAAGAGGAATGATAGTAACTTAAAGAGATAATTTTCTTCTTTCTGAGGAAAAAGAAAATCATCACAGACCAGAACCAGTTGATATGTACGGTTACCAACATCAGTAAATGCTCATCACATAAGGCTAAATACAGTATTTCACAACTTTAGGGGCCAATTGCGCATTTTCTGAAGCTTCTTGTCATTATTCAAAGGGTTAATATGAAATATAAGTACTTTTTATATTTTTGTGTTGTGATTTATTTTGTCAGTTGTTTTTTCTCTTCTTTTTTCCTCAAGCGCCATTATAAGTAAATACATCACATATTACCATCGAAATGCATCATCACTGGAGAACCCGGATCATATAAAGTCTCATCAGAAAGGAGACATGTTGCTTGTGCCATTTGGGTTTGATGAAAAAAAAGTTTTCTTGATATTTTCGACTTTTCTAATTATATAATTGGGTTCAAAAAAATTCTGCAACCATTTTGTGGTATAACTATACAAAAATATCGAATGTATTAAAAGTAACGGATTAATCATTCCCAATATAAACGAGTCGACTTTTTTCCCATCAAAATGTTACATTACTGCATGATAACATATTATACGTGCAATAAGACATTTGACGTCTGGTAAGTCGATGTTTTATCTGCAATAGTATATGCTTAAAAAAGGACAATATTTCATTGATACCTGCTTGATTTCTCAATTGGGTGAATGTTAATAACTTCTAATTATATTGGATGACGCAAAAAATTGTACATAGGAGTTGAGAAGATTCTTTGATATATATAAATTCAAAGAAAATCAGGGTTAATGTATCAAACAAGAAATAATTTTAAAAGTTAATGCCTATTCCTAATAAAAAGTTATGAAAATAATATACGTATTTTGGAAATTTTCTTTCAAAAGCCTCGAAATTTCTATAGCAAAACCACAATACATATATTTATGTGTCACAAATTTAAATTAGGAACTCCATTTAAAAAGTGTGTTCGAGATAGATGAAAGTCTTTTGAAGGCGACATCTAGCAGTCAATCTTACAACAACGTTCCACACTCCACTTCACAAATACATGCATTATTTTTCAATATAAAAGGAAGTTTAACACTAATTCATAGAAGAGAGCCCTTCTATTTTACTGAATTGTTGATCCGGTAACCATATGTAATTCTTTAGAAGTCTTTTTTCCATCCGTATCTACACTTACTTAAAGTGAGTAGGAAGTATTCAGTGAAGAATGATCTCTGTTTTATCAAAGTCTCAATATGTACCTATTTTTCTTTTTTATTGGACACAAAAATAAGATATTTTTCCCCTCTTCAGAGAAAAGGCATTCTTGAAAAATAGATTTGAGGATCCTTAATCCTAAAAAAGTATATATCCATTTGCTTGAGAAGGAAAAAACTGGGGGGGAATCAAATGAATTGTAGATAAATAAAAGATGTAGAGGTAGGATACGATAAAGAAAAAAGAATGAAAGATAGTCTTACATGATTAGATTTCTTTCTACTTTAGAAAAAACTTGTTACAGACTATCTTACGTATTTGTCTAAGCAGGTTTGTTTGAAGTCAGGATTCCTTATTTTTTTTAAATATTCGTTAAAAATATACTTGCCCTTTTCGCTTTTTTTAAACTTTATTGAAATCAAGCATATTAATTAGACATAAACTTAACCATTCAAGTCACGACACTCTTATATAAAACTCACATATGACAAGCCCTAAGAAACCTCTCAAAACTCCAATATATCTTCCTAAAAACTTGGCTTCCTATAAACTTCTTCAAAGTATGCATAGAAGAATCCAAAATATTCAAATTACTTTAAATTTGACGTATTCTCTCAAGTAAAAACATTCTTGACTTGATTCAAATGACGAAAGAAAAGAAGGGAAATAAATCCTTCTTAGTGTCTTTTTTTTTGTTTTTATGTACTTTCTAATAAGTTAAATTTATTTTTTTAATTTATTCCCTGGTGAAGAACATCACCCCCCCCCCCCCTCTTACTCTTTTTCGTAACTGTCACAAGAATAAAAACTTTTTTGATTCTTAGCAACATTGAGAAGTTCCTCTGACTTTTTTCTTTCTTCTGCTTTTCCTGTCCTCATCATCTTACAGCCCTCTGCACAATTTTAAGTAGATCAACCATGACAGGAAGGGGGCTTCTAACCTCCCCCCCCCCCCTTCGATCACCTCTATTTTTTATATACCTACAACAGTGTCTTTAAATACGTAATGCTGTCAATGCCTCTGTGTTTCCTTTTAAGAAAGAAGAAAATAATCACAATGGATGTTGTTGGGTTCAAGACAGTCTACAAAAGAATGAAGGCTCTCAAAAATATTCCTCTCCCCTTCAAGCACACAAAAAGAAGAAGAATTTTTTTCCCTCCATAAAAGAAAAAAGGCGTTTCAAATTCGATTATTTCCATTGCCAAAAAATATATATGTATGGAAATAAAAACATTTTTAATGTATATATAATAGATAAGACGGGTGAAGGGGAATAAAAAAAATATGAGGAGAGGAATAAACATTGATTTTTATAATATTTCATCTGACTAACTAACAACATACGAGATGTTTTTTTCTTTCATTTTTTTGACACTATCGTGAGGATACTTATGGACCCATATTGGGGTGGATTGAGGAGTTTGGTGTATGTTAGGAATCCACAAACAAACAAGAACGGTTTCTCACGCCCACATGAATGATATATATCTAATATATATATATATATATATAGATTATGCATCCCTTTATTATGGTGTTATTCCATTCGATATGAAATTGTTTGTATCACTTACCCAGATAGGATCTTATATATACTTGCATAGAATAATATGTGTGGTATGAATATATTATTGAGTTGTAGAGGAAAAAGCTTTACCGCCAGGTGGAGTTTCTGCCTTCCCCTCTTGTCACGTGTTTAAATAAGCTTTAATTTCTCATAATATAAAAAGTAGTTCGAATTTTTCTTACTTATAAAATCTGAAATTGTAACCTCAGCTATTGATAGGTAATTTATATTTGGTGTTTATCATCATAAAAGGGACATACTTCAATAACAATTATCATCTCTCTTTGTACTTATTACTATATATATAATATGAATACATATATATATTACATATATATATATATATATATATATATATATATATTAGAACTGACCTACTACTTTTCATATATAAAAATGTATAGACCCCACAAGCTCCTGAAACCCTCTGATACAATGTTCAGTATATGTTTTATCACTAAGCTATAAATCCTCTAAGAACACATCATGTAAGTAACAACATGAGAAGAATAACAAAAAAAAAATAATAGATGCGATTCCAATCTTAATTGCCTTAGGGATATCCTTTTTCTTAGAGCTTTATGTGACCAAAAGTATGATAAAAATTCCGCGGCGCGTGTCGCGCAACGATTCATTATCTACCAAAACCATGTTTCTTTGGCCATTTGACTTAGTCATGATTCATATATGATTTATGTTAATTGAAGCTGAACCTTATACCCTTAAACATCCAAAAGAACATTAAAGAAAAATAATTTAGAGTTTGCCTATTTTAAAACCAAAATCATAGAGATTTCAAAATCCTCGCCCATGATATTGGTGTAGCTGCTGGATAATGAATTATATTTCTTAAAAGAAGCAATGATAACACTGGTCAACAGCCAAAAAAAATTCAGGGTTTCTCATCTGATTTAGACTAATTTTGGTGTTCTGAGTCCGAATATCACATTGATTTTGCTCCATCAGGTCACTTTTTGAGATACAGCCATAGGCCTACCTGACGAGCTATACATATTCTAATATCAGCGGTTTTGAGTCAATCATATTATTCGTGAAAAATATATCGAATTACAATTCACACACACGAATAATATTAAAATAATTATTTGTTTTTATCATAAATTTATGTGCATAAATATGTTAGAATTTATTTAATATTTAATTATGTTTGTGTGAATTTAGGCCGACGAAGGTTATATACTTTAGCAAATTTCAGTCATTCTTCCCAAGACTCCGTAGTGACAATATTGCCTCTTAGATTCTCTCTCATATCACATTAAATATGAAGTAGTGAAGTACGTACTCGACAAACCCAATATGAGCAGCACAAATGGATCATCTGCGTCGACTTAAAGATGGTAAACTTTTTACTTGGTCAGCAGTCCGGGTTTACGAAGTAACCATGCTTTATATGTATGTGGGACAGTCGAGACAGAGTCCAGCACTATGTAAGAAAGAGTGGCCGGCGCGAGATCATTTAGTACCTGGGGCGAGAAACATCATACACGAACCTTTTGTTGACCGGGAGAAGATATTGATCCCACCGCTACATTGAAGCTTTGGTTAATGAAACATTCACGCGCGCTCTCGACAAGGATGGGAGGTGCTTCAACTACCTGTGCCGAGCCTTTCCTCGACTGACCAGTGAGAAGTGAAGGCCGGCATTTTCAATGGTCCACAGATACGGAAGCTTATAAGGACACAGAGTTCCAAAACTCCATGAACACGCTAGAGTGCGCCGCGTGGAAATCGTTTGTGCAGGTGGTGAACAACTTCCTGGGGAACACGAAGTAGCAAACCACGCCAGACTCATTAGCACCATGATAGAGGCCTTCCAAAAACTCGGTTGTTTGATGAGTATAAAGATGCACTTCCTGTTCTCACACATGGAGAAGTTTCCTGAAAATCTCGGGGCGATGAGCGACGAGCAGGAGAAAGGTTCCATCAGGACATGCGCCAAATAGAGGAGAGGTACCAGGGGAGGTGGACGCAGTCATGATGGCGGATACTGCTGGTCGCTGAAGCGAGACAACACAGCAGCTGCTCACACACGGGAATCGAAGAAACGCCGATTATGCCGTGAATTCTGAACTTCTGTGTCATGTAACGCACATTCTTATACTAATATTATGATAATTGTGCTATAAATTTGATGGACTAAATAAAAACTGAATAAATTTGGATACGTTGATTTGTATTTCTTGAGGAAATGGGAAAAAATCGTCAGGGGTTTCTCAGCTGATGATCCACAGAATTTTTTTTATTACAAAAAATCGATTTTTAAAAAATTTCTGTAGAAAAAACCTGACCTGATTGAGCAAAACCAAGGTCATTTTCGGACTCAGAGCATCAAAATTAGTCTATTCAGCAGGAAACCCTGGACTATTTTCAAAAAATATTTTTTTGTTGCCCTGTGTAATTATAAAAAGTATTTAAAACAATAGCATTAAAGTACTGTACGAATACATTAACATCGGTTATAATAATCAGTTCTATTAAATGTAAAAACTATATCAAGGTAATAATAATTCTTTCATCATGCCAATTGTATCTTTGATGATAGTGTTCTACAAATAAAGCTTATAAATGACGATATTCCCAATCTAATAATCCTATTGATGCTTTATATTTGACCTTTACGATTAAAGGAAAATTTATACACTGGGTTCAATGCATAGTCACTTTTATTTCAAGTGAATTATATTTTTGAGGTTTTACGAATTTGAATTTGTTTTCGATCTTTTACATAATACCAATCAACAAGGACCGTTTAAACTGCCAAACAAAGTATTTAGTTGTGCATACGTAATTATTCTTCATTAATAAAGAAAAAATACATGCGTGCGCCATCGCTATAAATGGCTATCGAAATTTCAATTCAAGTAATTTGTGTTTACAATATTTCCATTTATTTAGATTTGATTTGAGTTTTTTTACTTTTAACATCTTGATATGTCTTTTTGTGGTTGCTATCTTTTTAAATGACCATGTGGACCCCTATACTCTTGGCATATATTGTGAATTTCACAACAGTTGGCAAAGCCATCACTGGGCGGAAAAGGGAAGAATATCTCACTGCATCCGTGGCAGCTAGGGTATGAAATATCTGAGTCAGAGGAGACAAATATGTTACTGGATTATTCTTCACGACAGCTCCCATCGAGTTCTGTTTTTAATTTATCACTTTTTTATACTTTGACATTTTTAAATAGTTTTTAATGTTTTTTTGTTTTTCCCTTTTTATATTTCTATATAGTATTGCTTTAGTTTCGTGATATAATATTTTATTGAATCAGCTAACATATTCTGGTTAAACAATTACGCAAGTAAGGATTTAAATAAGTGGTATCAGTTTTTCAATAACCTATGCCCCTCTATTAATAATAATAATTTTTTTTTTTTGTACCTTCGTACAACATTTATTCTTGAATGTTACCAACATCAAAAAAAAACTTAATCATTACACGCACAAAACATAAAATTTTACACACTATTAATAATTATTGATATAAAAGCATATGTTCCTGTGTGAACATAACTTTCTTCTCGTATATTTAAATGAAAGAAGTACAAAGCTTTAGAAGGACATTTAAATACAATAATATAGAAGCAAAAGTGTGTTTATGTTATGTTATGAAACCTATGTTATGAAAATCATATTTAGAGCTTTTATCAGCATTTCCGTTTTCCCCTGTATGTACGGTAGAGACCTTCCAGCTTGAATTAGACAGTTAATCAATTCCCATTTATCAGGAGCGTGTCTTCACTGGGATTATATATCTATATAAATATATATATATATGTATTTTTTGTGCCGCAATTTTTGTGGCAAGCATTGAGAGGATAAATTTACTTATGAGTAATAAATGTTTGTAGATGAAGTTTGTAGATAAACGAATTAAAATATAACTGATGGATTAAATGTCTTCGATTGAATACTTGTCAGCCAGTATCAAATAAGGCGTTCCGAACTGATCCATTAGCAAACAATGGTGCCAAAAAAGAAAATAAATGTATTTTATGTTGATTCATGTATATGTAAGTCAATAAAAAGTTTAATTTTGTCAAATATATGGGTTTTATGTTAAAGTAGTTTTAATCATTTCTAAGAAAATTTTATTCAACAAAATATCGTCAATGGATACTTATATAATTTTTTTCTTAATAAACCTTTTATACAAAAATTTGGAGGTTTACTATTTGGAAAACGCGGGAAATGTAATATGATATGTAATAATACGTTTTGCATGCACAATTTGATGGGTTTCATGATGATTCCGATGATGACGGCAGCTTTTTTCTTGTGTAAGAATGTATAAAATGTTTTTTTTTACTTGAAATAACAATGATGAAGTAGAGTAAAGTATATTTTCCATATTTAGTATTACATAATTTAAATTCATAATATTGTTTTAAAAAAAGCAAACTTTATTTGAACATTAAAAGAACAAAAACTATGAATGGATGAAACTGTAAAGCTGCACCACCGTCTAAAATCTAATAGCCTTAATTTAAAAGATGTATAAATCCCAGATCGTATGTTATGTTTTTTATATATTGTATTAACATATCATAAATAGTCCACTTTCATAGTAAATAATCTTATTTAAGATTTCATTGAGTTTCTTTTCCTTCAAATAAAGGAAACTTAAAAATACCTATGCTTTGTGCTTTAAAAAATTATAAACTAGACACATTAAATATATATATATACATACATATATATATATAAACAAAACATTCCAAATAAAAAATATTTCCCCTCAAATCCTTTGAACAAACAAGGGAATCTTATAAATGCTAGAGTTTGGTACTTCAAAAATATTTTATAATCAAGATACATTATATATATATATATATATATATATATTTGTAATCTCATTTTGTTCTTCTTTATTTACAATATCAAGTCTTCCTTCAACATACAAATCA
>CP045899.1:21491156-21523079 GCA_013387185.1 Caligus rogercresseyi | reverse complement strand
GAAAGGGCAACCATCCCCTGACCATTCGTAGTAATTATTATTGTCTATAATTATCCATTAATGATGTGGCTAAGTAAAGACCATCGTTTCATAGTCCTTGGCCATATGAATATGTACGATAATTAGCTAATTTACATGAATGAAGAACTAATGGAGAGCACTTAATATGATGCGGCAATAGAAGAGGGGACCAAATAAATATTTACGATTTTTTTCAGGACTATAAATATATAATGGGCCCCAGGTGACTCTTAAAAAAATTCATGGTCCTTCTGGATCAAGCACTTTAGGAGGGGCATGTTTTATCACTTATTCTAGATCCTCCTTTTTCTCTCATAAGTCCCAAAGTCTTTTCTTAAGGTTGTTCTTCCTCTTGAGAGAGATGAGAGAGAGATGTTCGACATTATCTAGTTATCTTCTTGTTCGAAACACTCCTTAAGCGTAATTTAAATCGATATGGGTGTTTCGCAATAATGTACCCAACGCAAAACTTGACGTGAGCATCTGTGAATAGAGCTCAAATCCCCAAAAACAGCGGTTAAGGCAGGGCAGGGAAAAAGACTCTTGCGATTGCCAATATATAAGCTGTGAAGATACAAGTAATTCAGGGGAATGATTCAAGAGTATGCTTGGAGGACACAATTCTCTGGTTCACGCAATCATCGTCATGAGGAGCATAATCCCAACGGAGGAGAGTCATCACCCGCTTCTTGGCATCTATCCGACAGTTTCAGACCAAGAAGCAGCCTCAAGTCAAGCAAAAGAACCGTCCTCCACTTCTTCCTTTGGTGAGTGTATAGCAGCAGGCCCTGTACTGATCAGGCGCTACCGCCTTTCCAAAACTTTACATGAGCCGCAGGCTCGGGCAGAATGGTTCTCACCAGCGAAGCCCCATCAGCTCCTAGTAAGGCTACTACTAAGATATAAACTGGATACACGTGGGCTAGAAGGAGTGAAGACTATTGTCACATAAGTTGAGACCAGCATCATCATCGTAATCGAGGCCAAGCTCTCAATTTAACGACACGGCTTACATGGCTGAGTATGCAACTTTGTTCCTTCGGCAAAGAAATCGAACAAAGTTGGGTTGCTCTGTTTCCGAAAAAAAACAGGAGAACATTTCCATACGGCAGCATTTCTATATTCATATACAGGAAAAACATATAACTTAGAGGTTTTTCCCTTCAAGTAAAAATCAGGTAAGCTTTTTCAACACAACAAAAAATGTTCCTTGAATAGCTCCTGCCACGTATAATATGTCTATGTGTATTTTCATTCTTAAATCTCTATTAATTAACAAAAATAGAGACATCAAGGGAGTGTTAAGATGAATCAAATAGCGAGAGGAGGACATAGGAAGAATGACCTACATTTGTATGAATACTTCGACTTTATACATTTATCTGAATTTATAAATTAATAATAAAATGGATCGAAGAAAAATTATATATATATATACATATATATATATATATATATATATATACATATATATACAGGGTGGCGAACCAATTTTTCAGTAAAATGTAAGTTCAAATTGCGCCGCTGCTATTCGGTTTAAACCGGTTTCAAGGGTCTCAGCTTAAAGCTTAGACAAACACTAACAACTTTTGTGGAAAAAAAATCTTGATAATTGCAGCGATGTCGAAGCAGGAGTCGAAAAGAGAAACGTTGTCCGTTCTCCTCCGCGCTGGAGTTCACCCGAAGAAGGCTGCCGAGACCATTGGAGTGACCGAGCGCACCGCCTACAACGTGAAGAAGGCCATCGAAACAAGTCAGGGCACTTCACGTGCAGCAGGAAGTGGTGGCCACAACAAAAAACGAGATTCGGACCTCCTGGACGACATCAAGACCCGAATTGAGAATGATCCAACAACCTCAATGAGGAGCATGGCCAGGGAGCTTAATGTCCACCACAAGACCATCCAGATCGCCGTCCATGGCGATCTTGGCATGAAATCTTTTGCCCGGACCCCAAAACATCTCCTCACCGTCAAAATGAAGGCAAGACGATTCGAACGATGCAAAAAAGTCCTCCAGTACTACAAGTCATCTGGCGGCAAAGTGAAAATTTTCTCCGATAAGAAGATCTTCACTTTGGACGCCGTAGTCAACCGTCGAAACGACCGATACCTTGCCACATCAATAGATCAGGTTGAGGGTCACTATCGAACAAAACATCCACAGCAAACAATGTGCCTGGGTGTCGTGGCGAGCGACGGGCAGAAGATGCCGCCCTACTTTTTCAAGCCCGGAGAGAAAGTCGACACTGCCGCCTACTACAAGGTCCTGAGATACACTGTGGCCTTGGCTCAAGTCTACATACCCCTCCGGCAACTACACATGGACCCAGGATGGCGCACCGTGCCACACCTCCAAGAAAGTCCAGGATTTCTGTCGTGCCAACATGGCCGATTTCTGGCCCGCCGACATGTGGCCAAGTTCGAGTCCGGATTTAAACCCACTCGACTTTTCTGTTTGGAGCGTCTTGGAGAGTCATGCCTGCAAGACATCTCACGCAAATTTGACGTCGCTACAGCAAGCCATTGTCGAGGCCTGGGACAACTTGACCGAGGAGTATATCAAGAAGAGCTGCGCCAGCGTCCGACGTCGTGTCGAGGCCGTCATCGCCAACAACGGAGGTCACATTGAATGAAATCACGCCTATGTGTACACTCTTCATCGGGTTTTTGATTTTTTTTTATCGTTTCATTAGTTCAGAATATATCATCGATATTGTATTTTCCTTAACAGTTTACTGAAAAATTTGGTTCGCCACCCGGTATATATCATATATAAGGATATATATTATTAGACCCCCCAAAATAAAACCACTTTTTTAGTTCTTTTACATATACCCAGCGATTCTGGTTCATTTTTTATGCTGAAAACGAATATCTAATTTAAAATTTCTAGCATTGTTAGAAATCGGACGTCACTGGGTTCAAAGGTTTCGTTATAAAGCAAAACTTTTTTTATTACTTATTTTGAAAAAAAAAATTTTTACTAAATTTAGTTAGATCAATTTATGACGTTATATTTTTTGCAAATTTTCGTCAAATAATATTTAGTGCCAATAAATGAACATAAGTGTTGACGCACCAACCAATTTTTTAAATAACAGCTCCTACTAGGGTTCTTTATACAGTGTTCAAGAAGGAAAAATAAAAAGAGGGTACTCATGTTGATGTTTTTAAGTTATCTTTTAAACACGATTCTAAAACGACTAATGTTAGTAGATTTTCTACATCGAATCCCAATCTACTCCCTATGAATCCCTCTCATCAGTATTGATACCAATTCTTTTAATTTTTGTTTTTCTCAAAAAGCAGTTTTTCAATGGAAATGTCATTATGTAATCTTGTGAATCGCAATAGACATTTTGTTCAACATATATTATTTATTATTATTATATATATATATATATATAATAATATATATATATATATGCTCATATTTGAAATCAAAAAATTATGGATTGAACTATGAATTCCTGTAAAATAATCTAACGGGCGTCATAACCAGACGATACCATCAGCTCAATCACAGAGCGGTAGCGTTGACACGATTGAAACAGTTTGGGATTGCGTGAGGAAACGCACGACGTGAAAGTTCAACAGCCTGAAGAATGTTCTGACGCTGTTCTCGCTCTGGTCAGCACTTTAGTAAAGTCAGACCCGAACTTGACGGCCCTCTCTACCCCGTCATTGACAACTTGAAGAGAGGTGACGATGCCACTTAAACTCAATGAATATTGAATCAGAAGCCCATTGTACAACCGGAAGCTCCAAGAAGGTGGATGGATGTTTGTAAGCTGAAGGTAGAAACACTCAATGAGATATAGGTGGTGGCATTTGGTATAAAAATTCTTGTTATTCTTTGGTAAATTAATCATAGCCTATTATAATTATCAAAGGAATGTTTACCCGGCTAAGATTCCAAGTTTCACTGTCAACGAAGTCTTAAAGATTGCTCTCAGGAGAAATCTTCGGTAGTTTGGTTTACCGTCGGAACTTCACAAGCTGCGTTCTCCGGCATAATCATTGCGTCGGCAATCTTTCTTTTGGAAATATCGTCAACGAGGTTGGAAAACAGTGCGTAGAAGATATTCCGACCGGTGAGGTACCAAGTGTGGCGGTGGAGTGTATTGTATTTAAAAGATAACTTAAAAGCATAAACATGAGTACCCTCTTTTTCTTTTATCTCTTGAAGCTATAAAGAACCCTAGTAGGAGCTGTTATTTAAAAAATGTTTGGTGCGTCAGCAATTATGTCATTTATTGGCACTAAATATTATTTGACGAAAATTGCAAAAAATCTAAAGTCATCAATTGATAATAGCTAAATTTAATAACTATTTTTTTCAAAATAAGTAATAAAAAAAAGTTTTGCTTCATAACGAAACCTTTGAACCCAGTGACGTCGATTTCTAACAATGCTAGAAATTTTTAAATTAGATATTCGTTTTTCAGCATCAAAAAATGAACCAGAATCGCTGGGTATATGTAAAAGAACTAAAAAAGTGGTTTATTGGGAGGTCTAATATATATATATATATCTATATATATATATATATATATATATATATATATACACCGGGCATGTCAAAAAAAATATTACACTTACTAAAAAACGTTATAAATCGAGGTTGCGTGGACCAATTTTAAAAATCTTAAATCAAACTGAAAGTACAGGTGTCATTCTTCTCACTCTTCTTCTTCACTCGTAAGATGAGCGAACAGCATAACAATCGGAACAAGATTGCTTGGGTACTCTTAGCGGGCAGCACCTTCGACGGAGATCGCCTTCACGCTGAACGTGTCCCGCCCCACTGTTTACGATATCAAGAACGTCCTCGTGGCTTGCAGGGACCTGAGTGGAAGCCTGGCTCGGACCTGAAGCCGATCTTCAATTGCATGGACATCAAAACGGCCGTGGAGACAGCGACCAAGTCCATGGCGGCCCACGCAAAGGACATGGGTATGTCGATCAACACCATTGGCAGGATGGTCATTACCTTCTAGGTCCCCGAAGGCAATGTAGCGGTGTTTTACCTGCTCCTCACAGGATACAAGTCCATGTCTTCTCGTCACTGAAGATGATGACTCGCTTGACAGGTGCAGATTTGAGGTCATTGAGAGTCTTTGGCAGCAAAGAAGATGGACCACCATCATCTTGGGAGTAAGCAGGGGGCTTTTATTCAATCCCAAGGACTTCCCCCCTCTGCTAAGGCCCCTGGCGACCACGAGGGCGTTCTTGACATCGTAGACAGTGGGGCGTGAAGGCGATCTCCGTCGGGGTGCTGCCTGCAAAAATCACCTCTGCAATCTTGTTCCGATTGTTATGCTGCTCCTCATCTTACAAGTGAGGAAGAAGATATTTTCTTAAAAATGATCAAACTGGATTCTACTTTATTTCAGCTTGCGTTAGAATTTTTGAATTGAATCACGCAATCTCGATTATAACGTTTTTAGTAAATGTAAAAAAATATTACATGCCCAGTATATATATATTATATACTATATATATATATATATATACTTCTTCTGAATAAAAAATACTCCTTTTTAAATACTGCAAAGAAATTCTTTGGCTTAGTGCTTGTTTTTCAATATTGAGGGTGCAGTTCGACTCACAAAAAGATAAAGTTAAATTTATTAAATTTCATACTAAAAAAATATATACTTGATAGACTAACAATAATGCTAAAATGCTTATTCATATCCACATAAATACTTCAATTTCATGGGATCAAATAAGCTAAAATAGGCATTTGTTCCCAAAATGTTTGGTATTATGTAAATAAAATGAATACATAAAAAACAGAGCAAATGCGCAATAAAAATAATTAAACCTGTTTTAGAGAACTCGAACCTCTATCAATGCAATTGGCTCAGGTATCACGCTCCCTTAATTATCCCTTGTTATTCGAACAGAAAAAAATACAATTCTGTATTTTTTTATCCAATTCATTTTTTTTAATTTAAGTCATTACATTGTTGGAAATGAATGCATTAAAGGCTGACATGATATATTTTTAAGAGAAAGGAATTCCAGTCATTTAATGTACGTGAGTATTAAAATAAGTGCATTCAAATTGAAATGGATAAATTAAAGCCCCTGTTTTCAAATTCCGGTCTCACATATTCTCAAGGCCTTAAATGCACTCGATAAGAAAGGTCTTTATGCATAACCTCATCAATACTACGTATATGTTCATTAGGGTGGACATCATTCATGTACAGACAAACCTGTCAATAGCGGCCACGCAAGGGAGTCCCAAAGGAACTATTAGTTGGCGTTATTCACAGACGGTTTAATTCTATTTTTGGCTCTATTGAGAAGATTAGGGTGGCCGTTATGGACGAGTTATCGCTATGACAGTGTTTGAATACTCAAGATCATTGACTCTAGTGAGGGAACGATCATCGATTATTATTATGAGGTCTTGACTGAGAAATAGTTATGACGAGTTATCGTATTGACAGTTTGAATATCAAATTGAAGGACAAGATCATTTGACTCATTGCTTGAAACGAAATCATGCATTATTAATATTATGAAGGTTTTTGTTTAAGGTGAGCTTTAACATTTAAAAAGAATATAACATATACAAATATTATAGTTTAATAGTGATAACTATCTATCATTAAACATTCATCATATAACAATACGTCTTTTAAAAAGATCAATGTCGAAGAGTACAAGCTTGAAAATCTTAAAATAATCTTCAAGATTTAACTAAAATAATTAGTAATATATATTTTTATATATGTATCTCAGCACCACTCTTCATATATTTTAAATACATAAAAATACATAGGCAAAATCATACAACGCGAATCCATACATTTGAAAAAAAAATTATGCAGCTGGCGATGCCCTTAGTGATGTGCCTATTATGGAAGCGACTGACATAAATTGATCTCTCTCTCTCCATAAATATTATAAGAATCGTAAAATAAATACGATAATAAAAAAATAGTATCTACATTGTATAATTTTGTATGTTCTTCATGAAGGATATAAACGCACCTAATTTTTCACCAATTTTAACTTGAACACTTTCCTATCCATGCAGCTTATCACATTGCTGTTCTTTTAAAATTGCTTGATTGTCCATTCCTTATTCATTACCCTTGACGAAATATGTGTTAAATAGTATATACTTCAGTCAAAAAAGAACAAGCTCTCTCAAGACTTGACGCTAAATAAGAACTTCGGATTCTTATTGGCAAAAATTTAAGACTTCTCATTAAGTGCAAAATATTCTTTTAAATAACCCTTTTTCTAGTACTTGACTTCTTTATTTTTAAATACAATTTAAGCGGTATTTGAGGTTTTTTATTTATTACTTAGTTATAACTGCAATTATAAAGGTATTAATTTTTAATACAGATCCACTCATGACGAGCAAATAAATCTTTGATAAAACAAACGCTTAAAGTAGAATTCAATATTTTTTAAAGAATATTCATAAAATAAAAGAATATACAATTATTACATAAATAACAAGAAAACAAATACTTAATACACACAAGACGTTATAATTATATAAAATTTAGACTCTTGGGAGATAATCAATCGTAAACCTGGTGAAATACTCTCCAAATAACATTCCCTCTGAACACAATGGGACTCTTGTAATTCGCCAGAACAATCTCTGATGCTATCCTTCTATGTTGATTGCTGTTTTTCCGAAGCCCTTGATTTACATATATCTTCATACTTATAGCTGCATAGGGTGCTGCTTAAAGGGTATGCAAATTAATTAATTAATATTTACCGTTGAGTAAGCATAACATAAAACAAGACCTTTCAAAACCAACAAATTGTTTTTCATTTGTTATATATATCATACAAAAACAAATATTCATGATTATTCAATTTTAATTCATTAAAAGAAGGAAACAATTAACTTTATTTTTTAGAGCTTTAAAGCAATATCTTACCCATTTTAAACTTTTTCGTACTATTAAAGCTTCTTCATACAATTTTTTGGGAGGAAAATAAACCGATGAATATCCTTAGACTTAATATATACTTAAGTCTATATACTTATTAAGTAGGAGCCCTGTGTTCTAATACAAAATTAACTAAAAATACAGACCCTTTTTATGTTTATTTCATAAGTATTGACTTACAGCATGTTAATGTTATGCTTTTAACATTTTAATTTGCTCATTATTTGTATATCTTTTGATAAATAATTATAACATAAAACTAACTACTTCTTTGAACGAAACGACTTATTAGTTTGTTCTATTCATCACGCTAAAGTCATAAATTGTGCCTAAAGTATCGAAAAATAGTACCACTCTAAAAACATCCTGCTAGGCTCTTCAAACACAGTTTATATTCACATTGCACAAGCTAATAAGGACGTTGCATTATTAATATTTCTTTGCACGAATGAAGCCATGAAGTCAAATGATTTTTATTTGGGAGTTTTGCATCATTCCTTAGCTCAGGGCCTTGGTATCTTTCTTTTGAATAATTAATGAGATGATGAGGGAAAGTATCTCCACGAAAGCCACCAATATAAGTAAAGGAAAAAAAACTCTTCGTTAAAAATTCAATAAAAGAAAGAAACTTTAATGACTAAAAGTTTTTATTTAGGAAAATAATTAGGGATAATAATCTTCCTGTATTGAAGTAATCTATTTAGTTTATTTCCAAAAAAGTAATGTTTTAAGCAAGAAAAAAGGATATATTATTCCAAACAACCAAAACTATGAGTTTTTACTCTTATTGACTGCCTAAAAATATTTATTAGTGGGAACACCCTAATTCCATCCTTTTATCAATAGGTTTTCCTTTTTTAATTATCGCTTCAATTGATTATAAAACCTATGATATTCGAGAAAGAGTCAAGACAGTATACTACAAGCAAACTATATCGTATACTTTATCTTCACGACCATTAAACGAAATTAATTACATTATTTCAAACCCAAATTAATCGTATATCATTGCAGAAGCCTTCACATGACATTTTGGTAAGGTAATAAATGTAATATCCCCATGATAAAATACACTTATTTATAATTATAAATGGATCTTTAAGCTTGTATTTATTTCACAAAAATATCATTTAGTGAAAACTCTTTTAAGCCAAACAACAATCCAATTTCACAAAAAGTCTCAATGTATTGATACACACACATACACATATATATATATATATATATATATATATATATATATAAGAACATGATATTACAAAGATGACAAGTTGTTATTCAAATGAAAATAAAAATAAAGTTATTTGGTTGCACCTAATAATTAAGAAATATATTGTATTGTTACATTATAAAATAATTACTTAAAACTTCTTTAACTGACACAATTCAGCTTATTTGTGTGGCTGAGGTTCATTTTTATATTGAGTAAAATATGAATGTTCGTGATTACCTCTTTCATAAAGTTATCTACCGGTCCATAATATAGAAAAACAAAAAAATACCCTCTTCTAAATTTGTATAATTTACTCTCTTTACTTTACTTTCACTTTAGTATACATTGGATTAAGTTTAGGCAAGAAAATTCTCATGGGGAGATGAATCAACAAAACTTTATTATTTTAACAAGATACTATAATGTTTAATTAATATTTATGTACGTACCATATGTCAGCTGGTGTAGAGTCTTGCATTTATCTATCAATTATTCATTGAATGAGCAAATTCCTAAAGGCTTACGTATATTTTAATACATAAAGGCTGTTACTTTAAAAGGAAGGCATATCTGATATTAATTGGATACAATTGCTTTGATGGTCCTGAAATTACATTTTAAATATTTTCCCATCCCACACAGTACCTCATAGTAATCATTTGATTTTTAATTAAGAGCTAAAAATAAGTTCAACAAATCTAGTGTTCATATATATGCACAAAAATAAACACATAAATCATGACCAAACGTTTTCTCTCTTCATCTACACAACATAATATTTATTTTGTGTTTTCCACAAGAACAAAGTGCTAACGCATGGAAATATATAACAGTATTTTCTTCCCTGCAAGCATAGATGATGCAGTTTTGCATCAATTAAAAAAAGTTGATAATGAAGAAACCAAATATCTTGTGTTAAATTATGGTGTTAGCATATTGCAACTGAGGAAGGAGGTGTAAACACCAATTCATAGGAGTTACTCATATGAAAGAGATAGTAAATATATACTTCAATAAACTTAATAAAAAATAAGTGAAACTAGCCATCGTTTCACGTTGGTCAGTAATCCGTGCTTGTAAAAGCTAGATGCTTAACGATAGTGGATTTTTATGGACTGATACAATAAAGATAGCTTGTGTCAGACAAACGCAGATAGCCGATTAATCTGGGGAATCTCCTTCCCAACAAACAAACAAAAACATTTTACACTAATTAAAATGATCATTCTTGCAACTGTTTCTTTCTCCCTCTGCGAATGTCTAAGAACAGATACCCTATAGTGATCAAGCAACAGGGAGTTTTTGTTGCATCAAAAACTTTGTACATCGACAACTCCATGAGCAAAATTCGTAATTCCCGATGGTTCGTAAAACGTCCTATCTGAGCCGATTAATCAGTGTACTAAAATGTTTATATATGTATTTTTTACGCAATTCTACCTACTTTTTATAATTGTACTTTTTGTAATTCAATTTAAAACAAAGACCATTAAAAAAATCATTGGCCTTTATTAATAGATTATTGAACAATTTTAGAACCTTCAAATTTCTACTTAATAGCGACATGAGAATGTATTCCTTATACAACATCTTATTTGTGGGTTTCAAGGGAATATATAGACATATAGTGTCAATATTTTTAAAGTTAAGGAATGATACTATTACGTATATTTTCAGGTTGTTTTATTATTTAACAAACCAAATGGTAATGCAAAATAGTGTGCTTCATCTTATTTACCAACCTTTTTCATTTGACAAATATCGTTTTTGTTTGATTTTGACCTTTTTGTTTAAATCACTGATTTAAATTGCAGAATATGTTATTAACACACAAGAGTCTTAGAATAAATATAGTTTGATTTCCAATATTCTTCTTTTCAAGACAGTACATGAGGACAAAAGATGATAAGAGATTGTTTGAAATCATCAACGCATTCCTGTTTACATTCAAAATATAGATGAGACGAGCGATATCTAGATTTTGAGTATTCTAAGAGATTAAATAGATGCATATTTAGACATATTCAATCCATCCATTCAATCAGTAGACGTGAATAGATACAATTAAAGGATACAAAAAGGGATAAAACCAACATGATATTTTCCATTTAATATTTAAAACATTATCTATAAATTTCTTCACGAACATAAAGCCAACTTTCTATTACAAATTTCTGGATTCTCCTTTTTTGAATTTCAAATTGAAAACAATGAGAGGCCGAAGGAAATAACTATCGGAAAATTGAATATTCATAATGTAAATGAAATGCATTCGCTCTTTCCATTTCTCCCATTTTCCTACAAAATAGTAGAATGGGGGAGTTTTTATCGATAAATCGCTCGGCATCCCTTATCCTTATTGAAAAGTAAAAGAAACCCCCCTTCCTCCTTTAGCATTCCATTCTTCTGAAGCAAAATGCCTTGCCTCATTTATGTACTTTGAAACTATCAAAGGTCATAAATCCTTCAAATGAACACACATACATAGTACAAAAACTTTTTCTATACGTTCAAAAAAAATTGCTTCCTCCTATTCCACCCTTCCTTTCTCTTTCCTTTAGGTGAGCACCTCTGTGGCTCTTCAATAAGAAATTAATTATATCTCCCATCAAATAAATTCACAAAAAATAATTAAATTTAATTCAATGTGGATCATTTTAAATCCGTACCAAATAAATAAGCCCGAATGTCCGTGTTCTGCTTTGAATGGTCAGTGGACGCATCAATCTACATATCTACAATATCGGAAAGGCCATGATCTCAATTTGTCGACTCAATGAAGACGACATCGAAGCTCCATATCAGTTTGGATTGTCCCCCAGCAAAAAAAGAATATTCCTTTTGGCAATGTACATACAAAGGATTACATTTTTTTCATATAAATGTAAAACCACTTTAGATTTTTTTAACAATGGAGATAAATGCTAAACATACCGGATTGATTACAAACTGTTTGTGATCTATGAGTTAAAGAAAACATTGATAATGGGGTTCTTTCCATTCCATTAAAACTCCGTTCTACAACGGCAGTTATGTGTTCCGAAAATGTTAGGTGATGGGGTGCTGTAAAACTTATTTGTTTTTAGATTAAATAATTATTTTTTGATATATAAAAGATGCTACCATTTTGATCCTTCCAAAGAAGTCAATCAACTATATTGTTTTTTAAAGTGATAGTCTTTTGTCGGGGTTATTTTTATTATATGTTTAGAAAGTAATATTTGAAACTATGTGCATATAACAAGATCTTTTATATATAGATCTTTAACGTTTTTAAATGAATTGTTTTTGGGTTAGTTGGTTGTTAGATCCAGCTACAAATAAACCTCTTCATTTGGTCTTTGAATGTATTCCATCACTTCTTTTCTTAAGCAGTGAATTCAATAATTTAGCAAATTTATTTTGATTCACTTGAAACATATTTGGAGCATAAAAATGAAATAAAACTTTTACATCATTGTAATTTATTCTAAATGAATAGAAATTCATTCGCTTCAGGGATGCGGAGATGTTCATCCTTCTATTTGTAGGACCATTAGTTTTAATTTCCAATAACAAATATTTAATCTTGAGAAGGGTAGAGTGTATCTAAAGAAATGCATTAATGCTGCAAAATAAATAAATGAATGCTAATATTTTTTTACTTTCTTACATACATTTTGAATTTACTATCATTAGTTTGATACCCCGTCTTATCTCTTAGCTTTTTCATAAAGCATACTAGTGGATACTACCCGGCGTTGCTCGGGAATTTTACAAGAATGTACAAGTTGACCCAATATTTTATTGGCACCTAAAACTATCCATAGAATAGTTGATCAATATATAACTAAGTGTTAAGGAGATACAGAGAACCTAACAAACAAATAAATATATTTTAGGGAACAACAACACACACATAAATATTTCTTAGCAACCCAAAAATCCTCCTTATAAAATTTTGTTCAAACCTAACGTGTCATTGTCGAGAAAAGAGGTACGTTGGAAAATCATTTTTCTATTCCGTCGGGTTACTTATCGTTTTCTTCTTTCAATAAAAACAACCAAAACCCTAAACGAGGGGTAGCAATACTTGTAAATCTTCTTTAAATCCTAGAGTCCAATACCGCTGCGCGGAAGGAAATCTTTTAAAGGTTTACTGTACCGTTCATGGTTCCCATTTCGATGTCATTGGACTATATGGACCAAATACAGACGACCCGAATTTCTACAGGGACAAATTGGTGTCTATATTATCAACAAGACCTACCATAATCGGGGGCGACTTTAACATAAAGCTCAATTTAAGCTGAGATTCCACATGCAAAGCTATTTCGCATCCACAATCGAGAAAAGCGCTTTTATCTACAATAACATCCTTTGGCTTCCAAGATGTGGGCAGTTTAATGAACAACTTTAAGCATACCTACTTTTCAAGTGATAAAAATTTGAAACCCATATCTTCAAGACTTGATTTATTTCTTATAAAAGGATTCCTAAAGGAAGCAGTAACCTCGTACAACGTTGTCGATGCAAAAGTATCCGATCACAGGGCTGTTCAGTTTGTTTTGGAACCTGCAAGAAAAGAAACTAGAACAAAGAGTCCGTGGATCCTCAATTCAAGCATTTTAAATGACGCAGCAACTGATCAAGAAATCATCAATATTATCAATGGTACTCAGCACAGGCTAAATTATGGAGAAAACGTTTTCCAAAGTGTCCAGTCAATGTTCCAGAAGATCAAAAATGTATGTAGACGAAAGGGATCCATCTTAGCTACAAAAAAGCGCATGTACATTAACGACATCGAAGCCATATCGGAAAGTAATGAATCAGAAGAAGAAAAGAGAACTAAGCTAGAACAATTTTATCGTAAAGAGGACATAAAACACAGAATCAGACTAAAAATCAGTAATATTGCGGATCTTTCACACTCGAGACTAAATTGTGTGCGTCAAGAAAAGCAACGTAATAAAACAAAAAACATCAGTCTCGTGGACTCTTATGGTACAACCTCGGAGGATCCCTAGTACATATGCGATGAAATTGTAAAATACTACTCTGATATCTACTCTTGCATAGATTGCCTTGAGAATAAAAAATGTAGCAAATGCACATTTAATTCTGCGGATTTTTGTGAAAAGCTTAGATGCAAACCCAATGATAGCTTCAAAATCTCAGATGCCGATAAAAACATGACAGAAAGACACCTTTTTTCTCAGAAATTAAAACAGCAATTATCAAAAATACCAAGCTCCACAAGTCTCCAGGTCCCTCAGGATTTACCTTCGAGTTTTATAAAAAAAATATGTAGATATACTTGCACCTATTCTCCTATCCTTTTATGAGGAGGTATTGTCAGTTGGGGGTTTCCCGGATTTTGCATCAGAGGGACGCATTGTACTTATACCCAAACCAAATAAGGACCTCAGATTCTTGAAAAACTACCGCCCCTTAACGATGCAGAACTGCTTATATAAAATATTCTCATATGTACTGGTTAACAGAATACAAGGGATCAAGAGCGAATACCTGCACCCTTCACAATACGGATTCATCAAAACTAAACTTTTGGACAATATCCCCTTCACCGTTCAAGCACTCATCGACTCAGAAGAAAATACCTCAGTGATGGCCATAGACTTCACTAAAGCTTTTGACTCGCTTTCTCATGAATATTTAATACGGCAACTCTACCGGAAGGGATTTGGAGATCTTGTCATTAGAAGGGTTGGCGTTATTTTGTCAGGATCCCGCACTGTGGTGCGATACGGTGATCAAAAAATGTCATCCATAAATAAAAGAGGAGTTAAACAGGGAGATCCTGTATCCACGGTTTTGTTTAACATTGGATTTGATAAAGTTCTTCAAGACATCCACAAAAGTGATAGTTTTGCTGGTGTACTATCAAATCAAGTTTGTTTAAAAGCTTTCTGTTACGCGGACGACATGACATTGGTCCTTAGTGGTAGTCCCTTAGTCACCATTAAAAGCTTAAGAAATGCAATTAAACTTCTCTCCAACTTCTCTCAAGCGTCTGGACTAGAAATTAGTTCAGAGAAAACCGAAATATTAAGTCCTTATGAAGAGCTTATAGAAAAAGGATGGCCAAATTTCCGCACCGTCAGGAATATAAATCTTCTGGGAACCTGGGTTGGACCACATGGATGTCACAATAACGAAGAGGAAATTATTAAACGAATTTTTAGGGCATGCTCCTTCTTCAAGAGTCTCAGCCTCAATTTTTGGGACAAACGAATTGCTTGGAACACATATATCACTTCGCAAGTCCTGCATCTCCTAAGAGTAACCCCACATAGTGAAGAAGTAGTTAAAAAATTAATGAAATAAAAGCATCTTTCCTTAACCTGAGGAAAAGGAAAAACATATCTCATGATAGGCTGCATAGTCCCTTGAATAGAGGAGGTCTATCTCTAACAAATATATCGAATATGTGGAAAACCCTGAATTTTTATTGGACGAGGAAATTGTGGAACAGCCAAGAGCCGTGGTGCTCTATTTTTAAACATTTTTTGAAACAAAAAGGAGTCGATTTTAACAATAAACCAGAGGCAAGCTACAAAAGGGTGTTGGAAAATATTTTTCTGTTCTCGGAGACCATGAAACGGATGAGTGTTGGGAGTAAGGAAGTCGTAATTAAACTGGAGCTCTCACAGTGCTGGTATTTACCCATGAAAGAACGCTTTAACTTTCCTGAAGTGCAAACAGTTTCTTGTGATATCGCTGCAGAACTCTTCTGGTCATCTTCCACTATCAATAAAATGGCTGGATTGTCCCTGAAAAAAAGACTTGGAATTTTCCGAGGCCTTCAGAGGCCACTTGTTCCTTTCAGGATGAAAGCCTGCACAGCATCCACATCATTTATCAGAGGAACTTTCAATAGCGATAATATGACTCCTTTTTGTTCATATCTCCAGAGAAGACTGATTACCAACAAGGATGCAGCGGGAAGTATCCGCGTGATAAAAAACCGTCTGCTCTCCTTTTCCGAAAAGTGGTTAAAATATCGCTTGCTGTCTGGAACACTGGAGGTACGATCAAAGTTCTTCAACGATCAGAGAAGCATGTGTATCTTCTGCAAAAAAGAAAAGGAAACAACGGACCACATCTTCTGGGACTGTTCCAGACTGAAGGACACGTATTCATCAATACGTAGTATATTGCTCAATAGCTTCGGAGCCGTGACAGACAAAGAGGACTTTTTAGCCTACTTCGCGGGAAAGGAGGAACTCAAAGTTAATGCAACGATAGCAAAGACACAGCAAATTATATACGCAAAAAGATCCGCCAATGATACAAAGCTCCGGGGTATTATCTCCATTATCAAAATGTATATAAAAGAAATTAATGAAATTGATTAATTGTTTTAACTATTACAAGTTTTTATGCGATGTCTATTGGCTTTTATTTTATGTAACAATATTCTTAATGTTCTTCTTTATACATTTTATGCCCACCCACATATTTTTAGTTTAATATTTTTATTAATCCCCATTGTTCTTTATTGTTGAATTTTAATATTTACAAATGTACTGAATAAAGTTTGCCATCGGGCCAAGAAAAAAAAATTGTCGAGAAATAGTAGAAAAGGTTTTTACTGTATAAAACAACATATGATAAACAATTTTCAGGAAATAACCTAAGAGCCCCAAACACACCTTTATACTTTAAAGTTATCAACAGGAAATTTGTTAAAAACTAGTTTATTTTATTTTCCGAGAACGTCCACTAAAACACACCTTGACCCTTCAAAATAATTACTCATGGGGAATACGAAACGAAGAAACAGACAAAAATATGTCTTATTTTATTGTTATAGATGAGATTGTTTTATCTATCGTTCACTCCTGATCTTTTAATAAGCTGACGGAGCACACGTCTACCACCACATACAAAGGCGTTCTTTTTCATTAGCACACCTGAACTAAGTAAATAAACACACACAAAATATCCCTTTGAACAAAAGTTTCCCCCTTTTTTATACATATTTACCTGCACTCATGCTTATATATGTAAACATAAACATAGTTTTGAGGCTTCTTTGCTCTCTTAACGAGATGATGAGAGGAAGAAAAAGTTAAATTAACAAGAGAGGGAATGTGAAAAAAGACTAGGAAGGATGTTGTTCACTCACAAAAAAGGAAATGATTAAATCTTAATGTCAACTTAAGTATTTAATGAAATAATAATAATAATGAACAATAGACTTCTTTCAAGAAGGGCTTCCAGTTAATATATATACAGGGTGGAAAGATCAAATCCGGCGGGTTTCAGGACATTCTTTAACAAGGATGACGTCATCCGATCCGTGCAGCTGATTTTTTAGCAGACAGCCAACATATGAGAGATCATTTCAGTTGAATTTTATCATCGTCATGGCCGTATATGGAAATCTACTGCCTGTTATCTGGAACGAGCAAGAACGCAGGTGTGTCGTTATCCAGATTCTTTGTATAAAGGGCAACACCATCAGCAACACCCAGGTCTCTGAGCTGATCGGGATCGACAGAAGAAGGGTTGCTGAGCTCAGGTAGCAGCTGAAGGATACCAGGGACCCTCCTACTGTCGTCGACAGGGCTTTCAGCATTCCAGCTGCGCCCGCAAGGCCAGGCCCCCCGACTTCACAAGGAGGGTGTCAGACATCTTCGAGCACGACCCCAGCAGGTCCATCAGGGATGTCGCCAAGGAACTGGACGTTTCTCACGTAACTTTATTGGCCTGTGTGAATGAGGATTTGCGTTGTCACAGCTTCAAACTCAAGGTTGGCCAGCTGTTGATGCAGAAAAACAAGAACATGCGGCTGTACAAGCTCCCTAGCTCCCCCGATTTGAATCCTATGGACTATTTTTTCTGGGGCTACCTTGAGCGACACACCAACCGACTGGCTCACAACACCAAGGCCGCTCTGATCAACTCCATAATGAAGCAAGCCAGGAAGTTGGCCAAGGCCCTGGTGGACAAGGCCTACTCCTCCTTTCGCACCAGGATCCAGCACGTCATCAATGCAGAAGGAGAATGGATTGAATAAGCAGAATCTACACATCTGTACGAGTATTTTATGTCTAAATAAATAAAATTGAACAGAAAATAACGATTTTATGTGTTTTTAAGTTGAGAGAAGAAAAACGCCGAATTTTATCTTACCACCCTGTATATATATATATATATATATATATATATATATATATATATATATATATATATATATATATATATATATATATATATATATATATATATATATATATATTATATGTTGGGTGTAAGGGATGAAAAGGTATTTTTGTTGTTGTTTTGATTTGCTCCAAATTTTGTACATCTCTCTGTAATAGGTCGTTGACCATTGTTGCAAAGAGAATTATTGTTTGCCAGATTATTATATGTAAATATTATTTTTTTTTATTTTTCAACTTTTTTTGGGGGAAGGGGGGGGGAGTGTGAATGATTTGTATTAAAACTTAAAATTATATGACAGACGATTTATTTCACTTTAAAATGAATGCTTAGCAAATAAAAGGGGAATACCTCTTCATTTTCTTGTTTCAAGATCAATGGGCCGTGTATTAAGTCTCTTTTTGAACTTTCAGACTCCCCAGGAAGAGAGCGTGTAAATTCCCCATATTTATTTCTATCTCTCTGGCTTTCTCTCTCTATGTCCATATCTGTTTGCTAAAACAAATTAATATCAATAAAATGGACCTCCAGAACATTGAGCTAGATGCACGTGAGTAGAACGAACCCCCAAGGATATTTCGAAAAGCAACTCCAATATAAAGTCAAACTTGGATGCTCCATAACGACGCATCAAGGAATACCAGAGAGATTACGTCAGGGTCATCAATGTGAAGCATTTAAGTCATCAGCACGATAAAGATGATCGGGCTACTTATCGAGAGGATTCCAGAGTACTCCTAAGAGATAATATACGAATAGTAACACAAGAACACAAATACCATGGAAATCCTTTAGGTTAAAAGGAAGACATATCAGATATGCAGTTAAATAGTAGTTATTTCCCTGAGTGGGAGTAGTTACCCTATGAAATAAAAATGTTGTACACATTGTTGGAGTCCATTCCCTTAATGCATGTATTGAGGTCGTTAAAAAGAGAATATTTGGTTTCTTAAGTATGCTATATATATTTATCTCTAAATTGATGTTTGCACCTCAAATACCACTGTTTTATTTTTCACTCTTTTTTTCTTTTAGCCCATCACGTCAAAGAACAAGGTCACCGTTTATATATCAATATAGATTATCTTGAAAGGATGATCTCACATAGCTTATACTTCTTTATACCCTCCCCAAAAATGGCAAAACATTTGTTCTTTGCGAAATGTTTAAGCAATCTATTATATATATATATATATATATATATATACGTGTAATCATGGTAAAATAAATAAAAAGACGTGTAAAAGAACATGGATACAAGTATTTATGAAATATAAGTCATCGTGTATCCCTTCGAGGGTCTACTCGATAAGTCAAAATCTGGCTCTCTTGATGGAAATTATTGCCCCATATTTACCGTATGAAACAAATCATCTTGAGGCATTACATGATTCTTGTGTTAAATGTCTTGAATGTATTGAATTACATATCTCAATCTTCAAATATTAAAAAAATATTCTTTATATAAGGTATATTATTGCTTTCGAGAGACTCTAATTTTCTATTATTATAAGTTTATATAATATAACTTAAAGACATAAAGAAAGTTCATTTTATGTATTTCGATCCCTGAGTATTATTCCCTGCAGCTATAAGAGTACATGGTTAAAACGATGGGGGTCACTCTTAGAACGATTCTTCCCATAGGGGCAATTATATCACGTACGACAGAAGAGTTGAGAAAAAGAACAACATCCATACAGAGATAATAATAATAATAGTAACTTCTGTAGTGTATTACAGATATATTAACTTTGTTAGCTTGTATAAGTTTGTATAAAGAGGACATTATATAAAAATTAAATTGGTTGATAATCCAAATGTATGCTATAAATTCACTAAAAAGTTTATATGTAGTACAATATAAATTTACAAAGTCAGAGGAACAAACTTGAAACTTTTAAAATATATTCATTCCAATAAATGAAAGCACTAAGTGTGCATGATAAAAACATGATTTATGCCAGTGTTTATATATATATATACTACTTTTTTCGGGACACAGATTATTTAACAGCTTTTACACCAAAACACATACATTGATAATCAAAAGATATGATAAAATGTTGGGGACTTAAAAGCAAAGTAATGCGGGCATAACTTTAAAAGAGCAAATTAAAAGTTATTGTTTTTTTTGCCACTGTATTAAATATTTGTTAACAAATGTGTAAAATTTACAAAGAGGGTTCTTGTATTATTTTTTGAATTTGTAATTGTGTTTTATTAAAAAAATTGTCATAAGGCGATAATTTGTTAATTTTTTTAAGAATGCATATAGACATAAGAGAAAGAACGATTAGACTAGACCGTTAAAACATTAACTATATATATCAGCAAATAAGAGCATAAAATATGGTAAAAAGTAATTAAAAACACTTTCCAATTCAATGAAAAGTTTTTTTGTAAAACACCGAAAATGTAGGCTTTACAATATTGAAATCACCAAAAATGTTTAAAAAAATCATTATTGTATACATATCGATTATTTTTCAAAACCTTTATATTAAATGGGAAAGCATTTTGGTTTATAAAAAGTCCATATTTGTCAACTACAGTGTCTTTCACCAGGCATCTCACCGTGATTGTTTCCTCACATCTTGTCAGAACATGTTCAGTGGTTTTGTATTTTATTATTGCAAATAAACAAATCCTATCGATGTATAGGGTTTTTTCAATATCTACTTCCAGAAGTCAGTGTGGATATTACTATTCTACATATACACATACCAGTATGACGAGCTATCGAGTTTCCTGCTGCAAAGAGCACCCAAAATCTCTCTGATTAAAGCTTTTACCCCAGTAGACTCTCTTCTTCTATCTATTTGCCTTAAAAAATTATAATAAATATTATTTTTATTTTTAAATAAATTGAACCATACCATAGTATGTTTCTAGAATAAAACAAATAGTTTCTACAAAAAGATCCAAAGAAATGACTTTTATTTTTTCTTGTTTATTCAAAAAGAAATAACCAAAAGTGTCCCAAAACGAACAAACGAGATTAACCATCACAATCCTAAGAAATCAGAGAGTCTACAGTTGTCAATCAAGCACGCGGCACTATGACATCTCATCTATCTCTAATCAAATTGATTATTCAATACAATGAATGCAGTCTTGAATTAGATTCCCTCTGTTTATATCCCTCGCTTTCTCTCTACCCACTATTAAATGAGGTTTCTTAGACCATCCCATAAATGAATTTTAAATATATAGAGTTGGTTATAATTCAAAAACTTTATTACTACCTTCCATATGAGTTTATAGAATGAAATCAATTTCTTGTCTTTCTTCTCTAGGATAAAAAACTTTTATAATAAACAGAGGGTGTAAAGTATTCCCCTCCTTCTGAACCCCACTTGTTCTATCACTATTCCGATGTGAAACAAATTCAATTTCTTTTTTTCATATCCTCACTCCTTTGTCACGACCTGAATAATAATTTTATTTTAATTTTCTTCTCCTCTTTACCCTATTATTATAATAAAAAGAAAGAAAAGAAATATTTTCTCATATATTAAGATGAAAATTGGAACATAAATTAGAATTTAAATAGTCTTTACTTCCTTGTTGTGGAATTCTGTGTCTGTTTCATCTCCGTCTTTAAACATAGCACTTCGTATTTTTAATATACATATAACATATTTGGCGGTTAGCTTATATATTTATTATATCTTCCAATAGTACATACCAAATTATACACAATGGGATATTTGTTCTAATACAGAAAATGGAGTTTCTATCTACCATAATATTTACTTATAAAATAAAAATGCAATTCACAAGATATACTTTTTTACACTTTTTAAATGGATCACGCAACTTTGTAAAAAAAATATATTTGTTAGATTATGAAATAAACTAATTCATTTAAACAACTACAGGTGAAAGCATTCAGCTATGAAAATATGATTTGTTTTCAAATAGTATTTAACAACAAAAATATATATATATAGGAAATAAAAGCAATACATACTTAGTATATAATTTAAGAAATAAATATATGAAAAAAGCAATAACATATATATTAATAAAAACTAAGAAACGAACAACGACAACATATTAACAGCAAATTAAAAGATGTTAAAAGTACAAAATTATACATTAAAAACATGGACTAGATGGGAGATGTTGTGAAGAGTCTTCAAACAACCTTCTTGTTTTCTTAAAACTTTTGGCAGATCTGAATTCTTGGGAGATATTCCACATATCTATAGATATTTTTAATACTTCAATGAAGTAAATCACACTATAAACATTTTGTTTATATTAAATATATGAAAAATAATTTCGATTATTGATTAGGGAGCAAAGATTTTTAATATTATCATGCAAGAAATTAAAAGTAGTTATAATGGAATAGTCAATATATTTCAAGGTTGAAAAATAATAAAACAAATTCGGTCATTTATGTGTTTTCAAAGGGTATTGAAAGAACTTTATATGCTCTCCAGAAAGCTTCCATTGTGCTATGGATATTGCTAGAATTTTTATGAAAGTGATTAATTAAATTTTATAAAAAATACCTTTTCACATATGAGACAAAGCAATATATGTCAGAGTAAACAAATCGATATAGACGTATATATATTTGATGCAAAATGCTATTGTTTAATATGATATTCTTAGGGTTTCTCATCGTTGAAATGTATGTAAATGGTGCGATAAGAAAAGTATAATTTGAATAGGCCACTTATCCTTCATCAATGCTAGTCCCATCCTTCAATGCAAGTACTGGAGACCTGGAAATGCTTTTACTCCAACGACGGTGGCGGTGGTGCCAGGAACCCGGTTGGTGACTTCGTCTTCCCCATCCCTAGGAGGCCCATGAGTTCCACCACTCCAGTAGCGTATCCACTCGGAAGAGAGACGGCTACCTTTTAATGTCATGCAATATCAGTGTGGAACATGAATAAGGCTTTGAGGTCGGCCACGACCCTTCACGCTGCAGGACCGCAGCTAGGGCCATTGGACGCAGCGTGCCCACATAATCCATGCTATATTTTATTTTATTTGTTCTTAGTTTTTCTTTTAAACATATTTTACAGTTTTTATTTATATATTTATTTTAGACTAGTTACAAATGTAACTAATGTGCCCTATGGCAATATACTTGATTACACACACAGACACACACTTACTATTATATCATTAATAAATCCGAGCCCTGATAATGGACCTAACCCACGAAATTCCGTAAGTGGGTCAATGATCTTATTTTATTGCTCTATGTGACCGAGTTCGGAAGAAGAAAGAGATATGATAACATGCATACATAAATGTCTTCTAGCGAGAAAAAGAGTTTGAATAAATCAAACTAAGAAAAAGTGGAGCTGGTCGGACCTTTTCTAAGGGCTAATTTAATGGGAAGAAGAGTGCTACAGGGGATGCATTAAGAATATATTTTATCCACACATAATATAATCACATACAATATAATTTTTGAATAAAGATGCACTTAATGCAAGAAATCAACACAACGCAATCTTAACTCCAAAGCTGTTGTTGTGAATTACTTCAGGAGACCCTATGCAATCGTGGAATTCGCCTTGGATATAATACTCGACCTCAATGCGCAATATTGGATCTTGCCCTCAACATTCAAACAAATCCGCAACACAAACACAAAGTACCATGAGCGAACAGAGGGATCCACGTCAATAATTAATTGAATTCTCAGAGTTTTGTGATCTATTTACTTTTTTTAATGTAAAAATCCCGTTTAAATTACACATATAGATCCAAAAAGCTTTTCCAAAATTATGATTTGCACCCTGTATATATATACATATTTATATGTTTATATATATATATAAATAGAAAGCATAATATTTTGTACTCATATATATATATATATAATATATTATATTTTTATATAAATATATATATATCCTAATAAAATACGCCATAATCTGACATTCATACATCAAAAAAATATGAAGCAAAATGATTCTACAAACGCAAATACCAAATATATTTTATCAAAATAAATACTGTTATAGCTAAAGAAGTGATAAATTAATTTTCATTCAGCCTACGATCCAAGGTCAAAAAGAGAGGAAATATCTACATATTTACTTCCATTGAATGATAGACTTCCTAAAGTCTGTATTTTTTATAGATATGTTTCCCTCGTGGAATAGATAAGTAGCAATATTTGAATCTTTATCATGTTGTACATGTCTACTGATATATGGTTGCTTCAGAATTGCTTTGAAATAACATTCTTTACAAATTGAGAAGCATATAAGACTATATAAATGAAAGGATTTTAGCTTATATATTGTAGGCATATATATAAAATTATATAAATTTACATTCTGGTATTTCAAGACACAGTTTCTTTCACAATGACAAATAAAATAATGTGAATACCTTGCTGTCCAATAGAAAAAGCTAAAGTTTTGCATTTAATTTTCAGGAAAACGCCATCAATGTTTAAGAAACATCATTGTTTTTTATTTATTGGTTATAATTTTATAAATTTAATTAATGTTACTACAATGTTTATTTATACATTATATTATGTGCAATTCTCTGAATAAATAAAGTTATACAAAAAAAAATGTTAAAAACATAAAGGAATGAAATAATTCATCAATCCAAGAGTTACTTGATTAATGTAATAATGTATTTGTTTACATATATGTAACTTGATGACGAATTCATCAGTTTACATACAAATAACGTTTGTAATGACAAGTACCAAAATAGATGTCCTATAAGAATCATTTTTTAACAAAACGAATCAATTATATACGATTTATTAGGCCTCAAAACTACATTTGTTTGCACTCAGTAATATTACATATTGGCACGAGCATTTGAATGGCATATGCATTGTAATATTTGAATCAGTTCTATCCAATTTTCTGTTGCAATTTTTTTAAGTTCCAAGAATTATAGAAGTCTGTTCTTCTCAACGTTTAGATAACACATAAAGAATATTATTATAACTAACATTTTTCGGTATAAAATACAACTTTATTTATCCACAATTACAATAAAATCTCAACACTCTCACTCTCTTGAGGGAGTCGGGTCCCTTTGGAGTCAAGGGCAGACGCCTTCTCCAGATTCGCGGGGGGGAACGGCCTCGTCCTTAACGACGCCAAGACCCAGCTCATGATCGGGGGCAATGCCAAGAAAAAGGATGTTGTGGGCTTAACCATCAACGTCGGGGGCGTCGAGGTGCACCCATCCGACGAAATTGAGTTTCTTGGGGTCAAATTTGACACCGCATTCACAACAGTACCTCATAACATCAACATCGCTAAGGCAGCAGCAAGCGGGCTGCACTCATCTCTAAGCTTGCCGTGCACTTACCAAGAGGAAATACCTACAGCAGCTGGCCAAGGGATTGATGATTGGCAAAATCTCTTACGCTGCTGCGGCTGTTACTATTCCTAGACTTGATAATGAGTGCAAGGGGCCAAATGCCGCACACAGGGGCGATACAGGTCGCCATAAATGACGCCGCCAGGAGCATCGTTGGATGCAAAAGACGGGATCACATCCACGTCCGCGACCTCCTTGAGAGAGCAGGCCTTCCCTCCCTCAACGAAGTGGCCGCCAAGGTAGTGGCCCTGGAGACCTGGAAATGCTTTTACTCCAACGACGGTGGCGGCGGTGCCAGGAACCCGGTTGGTGACTTTGTCTTCCCCATCCCGAGGAGGCCCATGAGGTCCACCACTCCAGTAGCGTATCCACTCAGAAGAGAGACGGCTACCTTTGCATGCCATGCAATATCGGTGTGGAACATGTATAGGCTTTGAGGTCGGCCACGACCCTTCACGCTGCCAGGACCGCAGCTAGGGCCATTGGACGCAGCGTACCCACATAATCCATGCTATATTTTATTTTATTTGTTCTTAGTTTTTTCTTTTAAACATATTTTTCACGGTTTTTATTTATTTATTTATTGTAGACTAGTTACAAATGTAACTAATATGCCCAATGGCAAAATACTCGATTACACACACAATACTCATAGGGTCACCCTTTTAGCAATATTTAACATAATGGATATGATTATACTAACTTTATTTGTTGTATTTGTTTATTTTGTTACATTATTAACAAAAATCCTATTTATTCTCATTTATTATACAATTGAAGGGGAAAAAGTAGTTTTAAAGCTATAAGTATATAAACAATAAAAAAATTGAAAAAAGTATTTCCATCTATGTAAGAATGATATAAGAAATATAAAATATTAATCACTTTAAAAAAACATATTTTTATTCCCACCAAATCATTTTTTGTATAAATTCAATACAAACATTTTTATAGTCATTTATC
Source organism: Caligus rogercresseyi (assembly GCA_013387185.1). NCBI lineage: Eukaryota > Metazoa > Arthropoda > Copepoda > Siphonostomatoida > Caligidae > Caligus > Caligus rogercresseyi. The sequence continues at coordinate 21,496,428 of CP045899.1, read as the reverse complement.
CGTACGTTATATTTGCTTTTGTTTAAAACTACAAGTCTGAGAGTGCATATATATATATATATATATATATATATATATATATATATATATATATATATATATATATATATATGTGTGTGTGTGTGTGTGTGTGATATATGCAAATACACTATCCTGCAATGTTTCAGAGCATTTAAATAGCTTAGAGTACAGTAGGGAAAGTGCCGTGTTTTGTGAGTATACACCTCTAACCCAGTTGATCCTACCGACTTTGCATATTATGCTTTGAAGCCCGGCGATGAATTATTCAAATATTTCATTGCATAAAATTATGGCCCCTTGCTAATATCAGACCCTCATGCTACTCTCATTTATTTTGTCTTGACATAATGCTGCAAAAATATATATAAGAATATAAAAAGTGTCTGAGAATGATAATAATACGTTCATTGCAGATGTTTATGAATACATTTATGATCATAAATAGCACCAATCCTTTCAAGCAACCCAAGCAAAAAGTGTTTTATTTCTCTTAAGTAAATAATATGCTATTTATTTATCCAAAATACATTCATAGTATAATACTGCTTTCTAATGTGATATTTAAATTATTCGTGATTTGGAAATGTTTTCATCAATGTATAAAACTTAGGGAATGACTTGTAAAAATCATCTCTCAATCTTTATTGTTCTTTTTCTTTGCTTTGACTGTTTTTTTGTAAACATTTATTGTGTGATATTTATTTTGATTTTCAAAAAACCTATTTTTTGGTATTATTATTTATATAAATACTTCAAATATCATATGTAAATATGTATAGATAATTATTGTATTGTGACCATCAGGGCCCCCTTATTGTTATATGTTTATATTAGTATTCGTCTTATCGACCGACCTATATAATAACTGGACTGATAAGAAACAAAATCAGTCCACAGAAAGAGTTATGACTAGCATAGCTTGGTGAAATAATTTAGTCATGTCCGGAATAGAAAATAGGAACTCCAGCAATCAATATCTAGTGATATCGTCACTCTTTGTTAAGTTTCAGCCAAAAGTAGTTCATGCAAATTACGTCACTCTGAAATACTTATATCCTTTTTCCAGACTTTATACTTTGGTTTAACCTAAAGATATTCATAACTCCTTGCTTTATTCGTTGTTTTATCAACTGTAATAAAAAATGGATAATCTACAAACGTATCTAAGATAGCTCCCATCACTTGATGACTGGGAAACTGATGTTCTCTTTTTATTCAGTCTAGAGTACATCCAGTTATTTATATTAAACGATAAATGCATCTGACATTAAGACATAGAGTAACCAAAATGTGAAATTATTATAAAATTTGGTGAGTTTGCAAGAGTATCAAGTTTTTATCCCTACCGATGACAACTCAAAACGATCTCTTTTTCATCTATTGAGAGTTTTTTAGGCCTATGTGGTTGGCTACCATTTCATCCTACTGGATATGAATAAGAAACATAAACGTTTTAGCGTTAACATTAGCGCTTTAACATTAAGCGTTAACATTAATCTATCGAAGCTAGGATCTTATCAATGAGGTAGACAAAAATGACCATCCCCTCTCAGGATTCGAACCGTCGCCCCCTACATTGAAAGTTTGAAGACGCCTTAACTCACCGAGACATCGCACTCCCTTATTGAGTTATTATATTATTATATAAGGGACTTAAAAAATCAACAAAGTATAAGATTGATTTAACTCAACATCAAGAGGGAATACGTTAACTTAATTCCTTTATTTTCTGATTGGGTGTTAATCTGATTTCCGAAGGGCTTGATGAAAGGTTTTTTTTCTTCTCTACAATCCCCCTTCTAAACTATATAATATATTAATAATTGAAAATACACAGAGAACATATATTCTTGTATATGTATATATAAGGGTGTATATATAACAATGACAGGAAGGAAGATAGTATATGGAATGAGGGATAAGCTTACTGAAATTATGACGTACGACAAATGTTGTTTCTCTATCCATCTATATATTATTATTATTTTGGGTGAAGAAAGATTAATGTCAGTGTCTTGTGGAGATTAAAAATAAAGGAATGGAAGATGAAGTTCGTATATATATATACATGGCAGGAAGGAAAGATACAGGAAGAAGATAGTGAGATGGATCCTACGTCCTGATTTTACACACCAATGAGCATCCTCCTCTCTGGGCGACTGTCCCTTTTGGGTCTTTTTTAGATGATGGCAAAGAGTATCAGTCCAGAGCATAATTTACCCTTTAGAGACAAATGAAGGATAACAAGCAGTGCCCTTTTTCCGTTAATGATTGGTTAACAGAAATGTTACGCCCCTGATGACACTCTTTTGACATGACGTCATGTCAACTTTGCCTCATTCTTTTTTATGTCATGTTTATATTTCCTCTTTTCCAGCTGTAGTAATAAATGAGTCTCCAGTTGATGAACCTATACTTACTCTCTGTCTTCATTAACCATTTGTTCCTCAACAGACTCAAAGTTATGTATTTAGCTTATGTAGTATTTTTTCAACATTCAATCCCCTCTAAAGTCCTCAATCAAAATGCTATTTTAAAAAAAGCAAATTACATTTTGCACCCCTTAAAAAACCCTTTATATTGAGGACCTCAGATAAGATTGAATGACGAAATAATTACTAAATAACTTTTTAGAAATTTTACGTTATTCGATTTCCTTCATACTTTTACGAGAAGATTTCTATGCACTAAGATAAAATCTTAGGGGATATTCGACTATCTAGGATTAACCTTAGTGCATAAAGATCATCTTGTGAAAGTTTGGACGAAATAAAATAATGGAAAGTGTCTCCTCAACGGACCCAAATGTTATGTTACAACTTATGTAGTATTTTTTTTTGTCATTCGATTGCATCTATTGTCCTCAACATAAATGCTATTGTAAAACAATTTTGGATCATAATATAGACATAAGAGTCATAATTCCAAAGAAGTGTTTTATGTGCATCAAAAATAAACTAGATATTCAAGTTTTCAAATCGTCATTTTTCATAGAAGATACCCCAAAAATTACTATTTGAAAACGTTATATAATATATATATATATATATATATATATATATATATATATATATATATATATATATATACTCAGGATTCTTATCTTCGCAGAAAGGCAATAAATTATTTTATTGAAATTAAATGCGTAGATATTTTTTTTGTTGTTGATGCAAATTATATAAAATGTTATGAGAGGTTATAACAATAAAAAGGGGGGAGAGATTTGAAGGGTTTGTGTTTTGCAAAGTCAAGGTACTTTGTGCATGGATTTGTTATTATGGATAGTATGTCTGAGAAAAAGTGGCTTTGATTTTATGGATACCTATGAAGTCAGTCTAGATAAGCATCTGGTTATATATAATGTATATTTCTCCTGTGGTAGGTACATGATCTAGTATATAAAATGTGGGTGTATTTAGTAACAATAAAAGGATTTGTTTCTCATTTTATGGATTACTCAAATGGGATAGAACTATAAATGTAAAGTTTTTCTGTCCGTGAGAGTTGAGAATATCATACTTTTTGTCTTCTTTGTTTGCTGGTAAGACTTCAGCGTATAAATATAGGTGAAGTCTTTGATCCAACGCAGAATCGAATTTAAAAAATATGAACATATATCTCACAACACATAACCACTTTTACCATTTTATTTACAAATTCTACTTCGAGAAACCCAAAAATTTGCTAATGTTACAAATTATAATAATTGCTGGAATCTGTTTTAGTTTTGAAGAATGTTGGTGAAAGCATTTTTGAATCTTTGTTCTTAAGACAAAAGAAATCACACTCAGCCAACATGTGATAAGCCGAAACCAATGACACTCACGAATACGGGATTTGCTTTAACCTGTAATATCTTAGAAAGTCATAAGAGCACAGCTTAGTGCGTTTAGGCATATTCAACTCTCAATGTTGGTGGCACAGGTTCGAATCCGAAGGAAAAGGTTATTTTTGGTCAACCTCATTGATAAAATCCAAGGATTGATAGACTAATTTTAATGCTATAATTCTTATTTATATCCACACGGATGCAATTATGTCGAACATTTAGGCAAAAAAAAGTCCTGACCCATTATTATCTATATATGAACGCAAAGTGATTCACGGTTGATACTAACCATCGCCACGACGTATAACAATCTGCCTTTGTAAGCCACATGTTGTTAAATTTGTTCTCAGAATCTATCCTTTGTCCATCAGAAGTACCCTGTATCAAATTTGATTGCCCTTTAGAGTGAACAATTCTAGCAATATGATATTTTCATGTCGAAGATTTTAGCTCATTTTTTATATTGTTATTTATTGTATGTTCAATTTAACTTTACATGTCACATCCTACTCCCAATGTATTAAGTTAATATTTATCATTTTATAAATCATAATATTTTTGAAACTTTAAAAAAGCAATTCATTAAGTAATAATTTTTCCTTTACAGGGATTAACCTTATTGCAACCTTTATCGAGTGAAATAAAGTAGAAAATTAACATCCATGAGGGCTTTATGTAACGTAGCTGTCATTATTTTAAGAGTGTCATGATTTAGTAAAAAAAATTGCCATTCTAAGGACGTAAAAAAGAACTTTACCTTTGAAGCAATTAATAATTAAAGAATCCAATAAGTTGAAAAGAATTGCTCAACTAATTAATTTTTTAACTTTAAAAAGTTATTGATATAAGAGGACTTCAAATGAAATCATCGAGGGAGCCGTACAATAAAAATGTTCTTATATACTATTTACAAAAATTGTTTCTATTTTCATGTTACCTGTTTTCTCTTTATATCTTTTTGATTATGATGTTTAAATGATTTTGATGGGTCTTGCTTTTGAGGGTTTATTTAAAAACTAAAATGTTTATTTATGATTTTATAATCACAAACCTTCTTGCTATTTTTATTATTATTGTATATTATGTGTGATTTTTGATTGAATGACCCATTATTTGAAAATATATAATATTTATTATTATATGCTAATCGAATTTTCGTAAATACAAATGAATTGTCCAAACAACAACACAAAAAAAGGAAAATCCAAAAAGTGATGACACCCATTAAATGTAAAAATGCATGATTTTTAGATATATAGGATGATACATCACAGAATTATAAATCATTTCTACTTTTTTACACGCTTCTACTACTCATTCCCTAATTGCTCTATGAACATAAAACATCCATTATAAATAATACAATCAATAAGAAACATTTATATTTTATCTTAATTATTCCCATTAGCGATATTAAATTTA